>JAPYZC010007575.1:0-13792 GCA_030522665.1 Ichneumoninae sp. A BG-2022a | reverse complement strand
AAAATTACGATTTTAAACAAATTTTAACATAAAGGAAACGAATAACATTTTGGGATCATTATTATGGACGAACAATCTTATCAGCATCTTCCATATGCTGGATTTTTTTCAGATTTTTATCCGATCGAAAAGTGTTTGTAATTCTCTTTTATTCCTCTCAAACTTAGGCCGCGCCAGTCATTGCGCTAGTACTACCTTAAGGCTTATTGGAATTCATGCCGAGTTTGAGGCGCTTCAGCCTCCCCCTTGCCGATCAGCCTCCCAGAACGTTCGAAACGTCTTCGAGAACCAGCTTCTGCGACGCGCTAACGAGATTCCCGGGCAAGAAGTCTGTAGGGTAAAGCGGGGCAAAACGGGATTTTTGGGCAAAACGTCATTTTCCAATAATTTTTGGATGCCCGAATTCGCCCCACCGATGCATCAGGTTTTTCTGCCCATTTTGTCACCTTGTCCGATCCAAAAATGATTGGAAAATTTAGTTTTGTCCAAAACCCCGTTTCGCCCCGTTGCCCCATTTTGCCCCGCTCCACCCTACGTCTGAAGTCTCTGAAAACAGTGTCGATTGTCCCGTAAGTACTCGGATAATAGGATTCTCCCACGAGGCTTACGAGGGAGGCGCCGGCGATGGCTGCGATTCTCCCATCCTCTTTGATCTCATCCGATAATCCCATTATTCAATGTCAACAGCCCGCGCTACCGATAATTGCGAGACGACGGATAGAATATTCCCAAATTGGATTTCGGAAGTTCGTATGCAGAATAATTTGTTTATCCCGGTCGGTAACGTCGTCACGGGTGCGACCTCGACAATGAAATCCAGTTAGGTCGGTCCCGTGCGAACCGTACAACATCCGATAAGTTCAGGATTGTCTGGCGCGGGAGTCGATTTCTGGGATGACCTCGGGGATATCTATCTCCGGTTGGAGCGGGTCCTTCGCACCCCGGGGGACGTTTTGAGGATTCGATACACGAACGGAGAACCGACTAGCCGGGATATATAGAGGCACCGGAAGGTGGAGCACGGTAGAAGCATATTTATCGAAGCAATTTAGCGGAGTGGCTCGCAACCCGCTGCTCACCGCTCCTGCCGTTTCTGGACGCTGCGATGTGCGACTCTGCTCTGGTCTGCGGTGCAGGAAGTGGAGGTGGCTGGTGGGCTTTAAAGGACGGGAGCAGAGGTGGTGGTGCGATCGGTAGCGAGGCTGAAACGGCCGACCAGAGATGGAAGAGGGACACGTTGGACCAACATGCGCCCACCAGAATAGCCATGCCAGATTTTTATGACGACAGGATCGACGAATACGATCCTTATCACGTGAATCCGGCCAAGCCCAAAACCCTTGTAGTTTCTCGCCATAGCGTCACCCACAACCGATCCTCCGCAATGTCGGAATACCTCGAGGAAAGGTTGGAGAGCGACGGTGGATGGGGAGGTTCAGAGATCCGACTCAGCTACCGGTTTCTAGTCACCGGCTCGCAAAGCTCAATTTATTATATCCGTGTCTTTTGCTCCATTCGGCGTCCAATGCCGGTGTATCGGCCTTGGCTCCTTTCCATTTTGGAAATCGTCCATTTATTGGATACAGATTTTACTCTCACCAGCTCTGCGGTGCAAGAGGATGTGTCGGAGCATCGATGCCACAGAGACCCACACGCAAAGACCCTGCGAAGGCGTCCGAGATGGCAACTCCGCTGTGCAGACTCTGGACATCCAAACGTAATTGAATTCGAATTATGGAGAGTGCATTAGGTTCAGGCGTGAGTATCGTCGCGATGTGGTGGCAAGTTTTTTTCTCAACGCGGTTTAAATTCAGCACCAGTGTCGCTCGAAAATGATCGGGTCAAGCGACCCAAACTGATCGCTTACACCCAGAAAAAAAATTTATTTGACGGCTACCTTTTATTTGGTTAAAGTAAAATATTTATTTTATTTAAATAAATGATACTTAAATGAAATAAATATTGGATTGAAATCAAATAAATATTTTACTTAAACCAAATAAACGGAGGTCGTCAAATAAATTTTTTTGCTGGTTCTACTGGGGTTTAAAGGACGAGAGCAGAGGTGGTTGTGCGATCGGTAGCGAGGCTGAAATGGTCTGCCAGAGATGGAAGAGAGACACGTTGGACCAACAAGCGCCCACCAGGATAGACATAAAGTAAAAGTGGGGAATATGGCCCGGTCCATATATCATTGATTTACGTGTTAATCGAGGTGGGCCATATTCACCACTTTTACCCTATTATATCCGTATCTTTTACTCCATTCGGCGCCCATTTTTGAGTATTGTCGCGATGTGTTGGGAGGTTCTTTTCTCAACGCGGTTCAAATTCAGCGCCACTGTCGCTCGAAACCGATCGGATCAAGCGACCCAACCTGATCACCGTAGAAACTGCGAAACTGCGTTCCGGCATTCTCAGTGATCCGTCGTCCATGTGAATTCCTTTCTATTTTCTCGGTTCTCCCGACTTCCCCTTTTTCCATCACTCTTTCACTCTGCACCGTTGAAATTGACGAAACTTTTGGTCAAATAAAGGACGACGATTGTCTTCCGCCGGATGGAACGTGGGTCGCCTCTGGCTCCGCGGAGAACTCTCTCCCTTGCTTCAAAGAATACCTACTTCGTCGTCTTCACCGTACCGAGAAATTACGCTTCGTCGCTACCTCGGAACGTTGACTTCCTATATTCCTCTCTCAATCTCAACCCATCCACCTCTCGCAGCTTCCGCTCTAGGTATTCGTTCGGGTGGCCGAGTATACAGGATATATAATTACATGGACACTTTCGACCCTACTCTTACTTTGTTGGGGAACTTGTCCGCGAAACAATTCATTTTCAACAGTGTCCCGGGGAATTCGAGCGCACCTCGTCCGCCATTAATTGCAGCACGCTCTCGCTTCCCCTTTGGCCTCTTACTTTCCTCATCGTCAGCGAGCTTGTCCGACAAAAATCGTTTTACCCCTTTGTCGCGCGAGCTTTACGAGATATCCCCGAGTCTCGAGGGCCGCGCGTATAACACGGTGAGAGAATCGGGTTATCCAAGGAATTTCTTATCACCGAAGCGAGACTCGAGAATGCGAGGGAATGCGTTCTTTCCTGCGGGGCTGAGCCTGATACGAATGAATTTCATTGCTGCTCGTATTCTTTCGGCTATATTGCACGTCGAAACATCCTCTTCTTCTATCCGAAGAGAAATAGCCCTTTTATTTTATTTACGAGAAACGGGAAGGCAACCCCCTGTTCCACCGCCACTGTCGGCTCCTTATACACTTCTGTTCGCTCCTCTACGGACTGCTCGTTGATAAATTTCTTCGCTACCTGATCCCTCTATATAGCACTTGGCTATAACAATTATTCAACCCGCGTCACGTTCTCGCTCCCGACGCTCGATCATTATTCCGTCGCCGGAGTTCCATCGTTCTACCGTCGTTCTCTCAACCGTACCGACGTCGCTCAGCTAAATTCCCGTCGTTGGCACGTAATTACTCTTACAGTTAATGCGCTTCGGGCAGGTTAGACGGGAATTTGCATTATTTCAAAATCGACCGGCTCGGCCGGAGGTCAATCGCTTTTGTCGACGCTCCGGAGAACCGACGATTATTATTGACAATTTTGTACACATCTCCGAGACATTTGAGGGGAAATTATGTCCGATAAAGAGAAGGCCCGAAAATAGTGTATAGGATTCTTTGAAGGTGATAAATTGGATGCACTGAGTGGATCTGATCAAAAGACGCGGTAGCGTCTCGACGACAAGTTATGGAAATTACCATGGATCTGGTGAAAACTTAGAGAATTTTATGGTATACGGGAACTACAGCGATATCATGACAAACGTTCGTATTAATCTTAACACATTCTGCTAGAAAACATGGTCATTTTCGATGGCCCGCATATCCCGTATTTTTTCTAGAATATGAATTGTTATCCACGAAATTGTTAGTTTTATACAGGAAATTGTTAGTTTCATATACGAAATTCTTAGTGTTATCCACGAAATTCTTAGTTTAATCCACGAACTTCTTAGTCTTATTTACAAAATTCTTAGTCTTATTCACAAAATTCTTAGTCCGATACGTAACGTTTCGTCAACCCGCCTTTTGGAAAAAATGGCCATAGGGTTGAAAAAAATTGCCATGACCACTGTCAAAAATTCATATATTGGTGGTCATAGTTAAGTCCATATATATTAGTGGAGGTTCTGGTGTGCCATGCTGCCTCATCGAAACTTACCATGTACTAATTTCTAAGCCCAATCAAATTAATCGCCCGGAGCGTAACGAACAGTCAGGAACAATCGATGAATTGTTCTCTCTTGAGAATATCACGCTTACCGAAAGGACTCCTATCCTCGGGCGAGTATCGTGTAAACATTGATTCCATCGAAATTGGTCTACACCCATTTCAGAGAAAAATATTGACGCCGAAATTTTCGTTTATTGCCTCGGCGAACATCGAAAAATAGAAGTTTCATCCTTTGAGTCGAGAGCTCGAGTCTACGGTCTGAGGAACTCCGGAAAATAAAACGGACTTTCCGACCCACATCGGGAGCAAATACGTGACCCGCCTCGTGCCGGACACACAGCCAGAAGGCCGAAAGGAAGACAAGTGCAGCTCCGCCAAGAGATACGCTTAATTACCAGAGCTCTCCACCCTTTATTCAGGACTTCTCTCGACCCGACCGGCGTCTCAGGACACATTTTTTCCGACCGGCAGTTATTTGCGACGAGAATTAAAAAAAAAAAATGCAAAAAAGTACATTCAAGGGCTGACATGTGACTAGCGTAAAATTTAGCACACGCCCAATTACGGGCTAAAAGAGTCGGAGAGACCCCGTGAAGAATCCCTACCAGTACTTTTACGTTCCGACTCCGTGACGCCGCAGTGTCACGTTCCTTTCCCGCACGTACAGTTTTCAATGTGCGCCACCACCTACCTAGAGGCAACGATCGGCAGTAGGTCAGAAAGCTGCACGACGAGAGTTCGCGCCGGAGTTCCTAACGTCGCTTAAAATCGAGCCGTGAGCCATTACGCCTTAATTGAGAGTCTTTTTTTCAACCTCCCAGGAAAGTCAGAAACGAGCTTCGCTGAATGGTCGAAGCCAAAGCGACGCGTGCCAGCGTCAAAGGGCCAAGTGTGAAGGGTGCGTATTGAGAAAGGGTCTTAATTAAAAAAATGTCCAACGCTACAGCAATTACTACATGCGAAAGAAGGTACCGAATGAGAGTCGCGTTGGCTGCAGCCGGTTGGAAGGAGCCATGAATAGGGCATCCCTTTACAACACCGCAGTGGCTAAATGTTGAAGAAACTTTAATGGTTTCTGGTTGTGGCCGAGCTCTCTGCGAGGGCCGCTCGAGCAACCACCGCCAGTCGTTACGTCCCGGCAAAGCTTCTGCTGGCACAGAGAAACCCCCGTGTGTCCCTCTTTCCACTTTTTGCCCCCCCTTTTTTGTGTCTTTTACCTCCGCCATAATCTACCCTATCGCCTTTTTTTACAAGCCAACTACGGTCGCGAATGGTAGTTGAGATGGGAGTCGAAGAGCCAAAGTGACGCGTGCGAGCGTCAAAGGGCCAAGTGCGAAGGGTGCGTATTGAGAAAGGGTCTTAATTTAAAAATGTCCAACGCTACAACAATTACTACATGCGAAGGAAGGTACCGAACTAGAGTCGCGTTGGCTGCGGCCGGTTGGAAGGAGCCATGAATAGGGCATCCCTTTATTACACCGCGGTGGCTAAACGTTGAAGAAACTTTAATGGTTTCTGGTTGTGGCCGAGCTCTCTGCGAGAGCCGCCCGAGCAACCACCGCCAGTCGTTACGTCCCGGCAAAGCTTCTGCCGGCACAGAGAAACCCCCGTGTGTCCCTCTTTCCACTTTTTGCCCCCCCCCCCTTTTTTGTCTCTTTTACCTCCGCAATAATCTACCCTATCGCCTTTTTTTACAAGCCAACTACGGTCGCGAGTGGTAGTTGAGATAGGAGTCGAAGAGCGCTGTTCGGCCATTACCGTCCGCGAATATAGAGAGATTTTCGCGATCGTATATTAAAGTACGTACGTACGTGATGTCGCCCCTTCGCTGGCTACGTTGGAAAATTTCAATTTTGCACCCGCCTGACGACTCTCGACGCTTGTGTCGTCGACGTGGTTGCAACCCACCCCCTCCCCCCTTCCCCCTCCCCCCTTCTGCTGCTATTTCTCATTCTCCTCGCACAACGCCCCCACGTATTCACTGACACGGATATGCTCCAGAAGGCCCTCGCTATCTCCATGTATTTCGTACTGCGGCGACGCGCATGTGTGGGTTGTCCGCGTTACGCTACGTATGAGAAAAGTCTGCCCCGGGCGATTTCATGCCCGCCTCCGTGTGCGCCGGAAAGTCCCATCGACGTAGGACATACAGCTACGCTCGTCGCGCCCGCGGCGACGACGAAAAAATAGACGAATGAAAGTTGAACAGAAAAAAAAGAGAAATAAAGAGGAACAAAAAAGAAGAAACTGAGGGGGAAAAAAAATACCAGTGAAAAAGCCCGACGACGCTCGACGACGAAGCTTAACGATGCCGCGACGTCGGTCGGAGAAACGTTGTGGATGTACAGTGTGTACAAACGTGTGTGTAAGGTTGGCGGTTTCGAATCGTTGACGCGAACGTTGCCGAGCCGGGGAGGCGAAATGGATTTTATCGCGGGCGAGATTCCGAGCGGGTTGCCGGTGAAACACGGAGGAATGATCCTCTTTTCTCCATCGCCACCAAACAGTACGGACGACAAGTGGCGCTGTGTGGTGTGCGCGATACACGCGGGCGATTGCCTCGGAGCGGCGAGCTCCGGATCGGCTGTCGAGGAATGACGGGGCAATTGGAAGACGGGACGGACTCCGCGAGGCAAGAGGGCGATGCACTGAAAACAGGATAGTAGGGGAGATCGGGGACAAAAGTAACAAAAATCCTTTTCTTATTTTTTTACCAACAAACCCATCTAGCAGAAATATGCACGGAATTGCGAACACCGCCCCTTTAAACACAGACGAAATTGGGTAAGAATTTGTGCCGCGGTGGGGTCAATTGTAACGGGTAATGGGGTCATTTGTAACATCCTCCTGCATCAAAGAAATCCTTCACCGACCGCTATTAAGAAATAGAACGGGGGTGCATTATCACAAAAAATGTTTATTTTAATTTTTTTAAATTAAAAAATTGTTTGCTGACTAAGCCATTTTAGGCCGCCTAATTATACAGCCCTACTATAAATATTATAGTCTACAATTGGTTGGTTATAACTGATAAGTGTATAAATTATCGCTGATTGATTAGAATGTAAGAATAAAATAAATAACATATATTGGTCTTGGTATTGGTACTGAAAGACATTAATTATTGCTGGTACAATTGACCCGGATCGACTGTTACAATCGACCCCACAAATGATTATTAGCAAAGTTACCATGGCATCGGTTAATAACAATCTGAAACGGATCATCTCAGCGATCAAAATGTTCCGCAAAAATGTCCCTTTCAACTCCTTGTGCTTGTTTGCACTAATATTTTGTATTGTGTTGCCTAGCTGACGCGATCCGCGCAGCCGAAAAATCACTTCCGCACTCGTGAATCACACTTAGTTTCGGCGAATTGGTATTTTTGAAAACACAGCTATGAGGTAATTGTATGGCCATAAGGTGATGTCTATAAAGTTGCTCCCTTCATATCCGATGCGTCCGATCGTGCGCAGCGTTGCGCGGCCGCTTGTTACAATTGACCCGTGTTACTTTTGTCATCGGTCTCCCCTATTTCTTACTATATCGAATAGTTCCCAGGGGGAACGTCGAAATAGATAGTTTCTGATGGTGCATATTCAATTGGTTAAATCATACAGCACAAGTGGTGAATATGGCCCACCTCGATTAACACGTAAATCAATGATATATGGGCCGGTCCATCTTCCCCCCTTTTACCGTAATTATGGTTGCAATGATGATTTTTTGTCATAGTCGTAACTATACAATATAGACGTTCCCCATGGGAACTATTTTTTATGGTAAAAAGTCGGTATTGTTGCTTTTACTATGTCAATTTTTCTCCGTGTGGAACGGAACACGGTGGGTCTGCGGAGGATTAGCCGGCGCAGTTTGCGGACGTTCGACTTCGATCGTTTGTTCGGTTAAACAGCGGGGCATGCCAACGATCCTCGGCGGCTTTCGACCGGCGAACTCGAGGAGGATGCGCGAGATTGCCAAAGGATCGGCCATGAATTTATCGAAAGAAACCGGGCTCCATTTCCTCCCGCTGACCCTTATTTCCTTTCGCTTGTTAGAGGGAACGTGACGAGATCGTATCGGGGGAAAATCTGGACGGAGAATTGGGTGTCTCCTCGCTGGAGAACTCCGGACTGTCACGTCTCAGCTTCTTCCGTTCGCTGCCGCTGCCATTCGCTCTTCCGCCAGCTACTCGCGTTTCTTTCGCCGTAATCCTTTGACGTCCGACTTTGAAATCCCACCATTTCCGCGCTGCAACCGTTGTTCCCCGTCGCCCGCGGAGTGTACACCGTGAGCCGTTGAAAATATACCTCGGCAAACGTACAGGAGGAAAGCTTCTTGCTCGGCGGTAAGCCAGCTGTAATTAAGCCTCACAGACGAACCCGCGCGGATCTCGTGTTATTGTTGTTTTAACGAAGGCTCGAAGACTCACCGGACGCTGAAGAAAAATACACAACTCCCGCGCTCTTCCAAACGGAACTCAATTAGTTTGAACCACGGTGTCAGGTTTCTTTTCCGAGTGGCTCGGGTTTTTCTTGATTTTAGTTTATCTTATTTTTTTTGTTTTTTGTATTTTCCTCCGTTCTCACACGCAGAAAAAAATAATTTGACGGCCACCGTTTGTTAAGATTAAGTATAATATTTGTTTGATTTAAATAAATATTTATTGCATTTAAGTAACTATTTAGTTAATTTAAATAAATATTTATTTAAATCGAATAAATATATTTGACGGCCACCGTTTGTTAAGATCGAGTAAAATATTTGTTTGATTTAAATAAGTATTTTACTTAATCTTCATAGATTTCCTTGGATTTTCCTGGAGGACGAGTATGTTCCGGAGTAAACGCCGAGCCATCAACAAGGGTCGCTTTTGGACGCCGGAAGTCGTGTGTGTGTGGAGGGTAGAAATTTTGCTTCGCATGATTCACAGGATGAAAACGACTCGGTGGCAAAAAAAGGACTCGCCGACCTAAGCCCGACCAGCGTTTCAGCGACTCCGGCCATAGGAATGCTTCACGGGATATTCTTGACCCAACTTTGGCCTCTCGTAGCTGCAGTCGGGCGCAACGTAATGCTATTACTCTCGCCGAGCGAGAGGATAACGTGTAAACAAAACAGTAGTTTGGCTCGGGACAGCGAAGCACCAAACGCCGTACCGTAGCGCACTTGACGACGAGGGGTGGTGCGAGAGTGTCGCGAGGCGGTGAAATAGGGAAGAGCGGGGCAAAATGGGGCAACGGGGCAAAACAGGGTTTTTCGGCAAAACTAAATGTTCCCCATGTACGAATATCAGAATGGCACCGTTCTGGTTCAGTACTGGTTCCGGAGCTACCAGTACTGGCAGACAATCAAGGCCCAGTACAAATCCAATGCAGAATCAGTACGGGGCCGATATTGAAATGATCACACCGGCCCAGTGCTGGCTGTCGGCGGCGGACCAGTACCGCGTGCCAATGTTCAGCAACTGTTCAAAAACGATAATAATAAACAGTCAAATGAATGTCGTTTATTGTATTGTTGTTGTTTTATGCTTACACGCTGGAAATCTCGGAATAAATTTTTCGACCGGTGATGGGATTCAAACCTGCGACCTTACGATTACTAGTCCTAGATCTTACCTACTTGGCTGTGCTAATGTTGAAGAACAACGTTTCGAAAATTGTACATCAGTTGAGCAAACGCTTGCATATTGTCACACTAACTTCATATGATCGAAAGGTCATAAAATACATCAATATTTATTCTTCAGTCACTGAGTTCTATATAAAATTTATTTGTAATTTATCTTTTTCAGACTTTGATATTATTGATAAAGCGTTGGTTGAACTCTGGCAACGAGTACATGCCCCGTTGGCTGCCCCACGGATTTTATCTAATACGGTCTATCAGCGATGGCCGACTCTTGGTGAAGTTGTTCATCAGCACTGGGCCCTGGTCGTTGAACAAGACTCGGCAACCAGGGTTGTTCTGGTATTGGGCCGTATTGCCGGCTCGGGACTTTGTCCAGTAGTGGCAATCAAGGTTGGCCCATTCTTGGTACAGTTTTTCATCCGTACGGGGACAGAGCCGGCAATAAAGACTCAGCAACTGTAACTGTCCCAGTTCTTGGGCTACATTAGTAGCTCCGGACTTGGCCCCGTACTGGCAAGCTGCATAGGCCCATTACTGATAATGTTGTCTACCAATGCTGTCCGAGAATTGGCAAACGAGACTCTGCAATCGGTCCCGTCCCAGTTCTGGGCCGTTTTTATAACTCCGGCACCGTACAGATATTCGAACATGGGTCCAATCATTTTTAGATCGGACAAGGTGGCAAAACGGCGCGGAAAATCCTGATGCATCGATGGGGCGAATTCGGGCATCCAAAAATTAATGGAAAATGACGTTTTGCCCAAAAACCCCGTTTTGCCCCGTTGCCCCATTTTGCCCCGCTCTGCCCTACCAGAATTCACGTCCGTTAAGCAGCACACCGAGCGCGCGGGGAAAGCTCACTCTCACATATGCCGCGACACGAGGTTAGCCGGAGGGCGAGCATTCCTAGTTTCCGGTTTCGTAGGTCAACGGCGACCAACGGGGAGGCCTCGGGAAATGGAGAAAGAAGAGAAGTTCTGCCCTCGACACCGCTCGGTCGCTTGAGAGGGTGGAATCGTGTGGAGAAAACCGAGCAGTCGTATCAGCCCGGTGGTTCGCACAGAGAAAGATCCCCCCTCCCCCCCACCACCTCAGCGTATGCATCTCAGGCATTCGCTTTCTCGGCTTTCTCACCCTATCGCGCCACCGCGAAGCCTGGCTATCTCGCACTCTCCAGGCTCCGGCTAGCCGAGTCGGGCTTTCAATTATCGCGCAATTCCCGGTTTGCTGAGTTTAATTTCTCATCAGAGTCGAGATGACGAGTCGCTTGCGGTCGTCTCTGGGACCGAGGGCGGCTACGTACCACCAGCGCCATCGCCAGTCTTGTCGTTTCTGGCGACCGGCTGGCGCGGCGCGTACACGGTTTTCGTATTGTACGTGTATATACATACGCAGCGGCAAGCTCTTCTATAGGCGCCGCGAAATAGCGGCTATTCTATTCAGCACTTACACCGCTGTGTACCGTACTTTGTCGAGTCGCATAGCCCTGCGGGTCCCGTGGTACCCATGCCCTTCGTTAATGCTCGGACCATCTCAATAGAACTGGTGTAGGGAAAGGGGGCGCGCATTAATGAAGGGCATGGTTGCGACGAGGCGCAGGGTGTGCTTCCGGTTTGACACTACCATTTCGCCGTGAGAGACGGGGGTTTTTAGGTATTAATGAAATCACGATTGTGATGCTTTTGAAGGTACTTCCTGATGAGGTATTTCGAAGCGTTGGGGTTTACGGCAGATACCACTTGAGATTCATATGCGGTTCTGCATCGTTTTTAGGGAAATCATTCCCTGTTAGGTAAGAACCGGCCTAGAGTCGTTCAGTAGGGCATTAATGAAGAGCACGACTTAGGACACTCTACTTCCGGTTTGACACTCTACTTCCGGTTTGACACTACCATTTCGCCGTGAGAGACGGGGGTTTTTTCGGTATTAATGAAATCACGATTGTGATGCTTTGAAGGTTCTCCGTGATGCAGCGTCACGTCACGCTGACATATATGGCAGTTATCACTTCCGTTTCGTTTCCGCGTCCGCATAGTTTTTAGCGACAATCTCCGTTACGTAAGAACCGCCCTGCCGTCGCTGGCTCGAGGCGAACCCAATGTTTGCATGTGAAAAGCAAATCATCCAGTCCAATATTCCCATCCCAAAAAGCCGCCAGTAAATTTGGGTAATGGGATTGGCAAAGTCCTCGCGTCTAATCAATTTGCCTTAACGGCTGGAAATGGAGGCAAGCCGAGACCCTCGCCGGTTTGCCGATAGTTCGAGGAAGCATCGCGGGTTTTGGATATCTGAAAAATGGATTCCGATATCCAATACACGATAAGTGAAAAATTGCCAGTGGACGAATATTTCTGAAATACGGAGTTTCCGAAGAACAGAACGATTTCCGGTCGAGCCGTTCGACGTTCATTATTAGATTGCCCGGCGAAAGAGAGCGAGGGTTGAGAATTGAAGGGACGGCGAGGGATGCGGAGGCCATCGGAGCGAGCTCGATCGGCTCTTCTCCTCCCTCGTACGCGTCGCGGAAAACCCTCTTTCGAAATTGGGTAGAAGGACGGGCCAATTACCACTGTGTGAGCTCCGCACTCCTTGCGCCTCGGGGACGATGGAACCCACCGGCTCCCGACCGGAGGCAACCGGGGCGAATGTGCCCCCGTTCCCGAGAATTAATGGAGACTTTACGAGGGTAATTTGAAGATCGAAGGTGCGAAACTTTGTACCACCCGGTTCACCGAACTTTCTGCGCTCCTCCAATTTTCAAGCACGTGGCAAAGGTGCTCGCACACACACACCCATACATATCATTCTCGAGGAAGCTTAAAATATATTAGCTCAAAGTTTTGGCGTAAGATAGATGAAATATCCCCTAATTCTTAACTAACAGTTTTCACGGTTTTATCTTTCCACGAAGTTCTTAAGAGATTCTTAAGAGAAAGAGAAAAAAAAATATGACGATGGAAGGAAATGTACAGTCGGAGAAGGAGCTAGTAAAAATTACCGATCATCTACGAAAAGTTACATTCGCACATAGTAGCGAGGTGCCAGGGTGCCACCTAGTTTCAGTCATTTTGCCCCGGTCTCCCCTGTATCTCTCAAGCGATATAGTCATTTTTTCTAGACCCTTCACTCAGTGTAGCGTACATCAATCATCGGGAGGCAATCAGGCCCACAAAAATCTGGTTTTCCGAACGAACGTGCCACACTCTCGTCGCTCCGATTTCTTCACCGGCGAGGAAAAAGTGCGGACGAACGGCTCGCGAACGGTCGGCATCTCGGGTCGGAGTGAAGCCTCGAAGTTTTTGCCAAAGCTACAGGAAACGTGGGTTAGCGACGAGCCCGAATTTCGGAAGCGCAAGCCGCCCAGACCAGGGAATTGCTGGAGCAATCCCCGGGAAACTGGAGGAAGATCGCTCTCGCCCTAGGAGAGACCGGGGCAAAATGGCACAGCGGGGCAAAACGGAACAGCGTGGGCAAAACTCAATTTTCTGTCCCAACGATACATCCGGATTTTCAAACCCGTTTTGCCCCACGTACCACCATCGCCACCATCCAAAAGTTATTGGAGAATTGAGTTTTGTCACATTACCAATTCTCGAATACGCGAACGTAATCTGGTCGCCATACTTTGCGGGGGACATTGCGATACTGGAGAGGGTTCAACGGAGAGCGACCAAGCTTCCACACGGATTTCGAAAATTAACGTACCAGGAGCGGATGGAGAGGCTACATCTCATAGCATTGGAGGATAGGAGGAAGAGAGGGGATCTCATAGAAATCTTCAAACTCCTCAACGGGTACTACATGGTAGATGTGGAGGCCCTGTTCAGCCGACCCACAAACCGCAATCTTCGGGGACACCGATACAAGCTGGAGAAACGGCCTTTCCAAAAGAACCCGTGGAAACATGCTTT
>JAPYZC010007573.1:0-11407 GCA_030522665.1 Ichneumoninae sp. A BG-2022a | reverse complement strand
TTTGTAACATCCTCCTGCACCAATGAAATCCTTCGCCGACCGCTATTAAGAAATAGAACCGGGGTGCATTATCACAGAAAAATTTAAATTTAAATTTAACAAATAAAATAATGTATTAGCCGTCTAAGCTGTTTTACCCGGCTAAGACATTTTAGCCGGCCTAACTATACGGCCCTACTATAAACGTTAGTCTGCAATTGGTTGGTTATAAATTATAAGTGTATACATTATCGCTGAATGCTTAGAATGTAAAAATAAAATAAATAAAATATACTGGTATTGGTATTGGTATTGACAGAAATTAATTATTGCTGGTACAATTGACCCGGATCGACTGTTACAATCGACCCCACACATGATTATTAGCAAAGTTAATAACAATCTGAAACTTATCGTCTCAGCGACCAAAATGTTCCGCAAAAATGTACCTTTCAACTCCTTGTGGTTGTTTGCACTAATATTTTGTATTGTGTTGCCTAACTCACGCGATCCGCACAGCCGAAAAATCACTTCTGCATCGTGAATCACATTTGGTTTCGGCGAATTGGTATTTTTGAAAACTCAGCTATGAAGTGATTGCATGGTCATAAGGTGATGTCTACACCGAAAAAAAAAAAATTGCTTGCGGGCTGCCAAAGAAAAAAAAATTTGTTTCAATTGTACTTTCAATTCTTACAATTCCACATGATATTGAAACAACGATAGTAAGTAAGACTGTCAAGGTAACATGTTATCGTTTCAATCCGGTATAAAATGGTACGAATTCAGAGTAGAATTGAAACGCCGTTTTTACTTCATTGGCAGACCACAAGCAAATTTTACTTGATTCAGTGATTTTTTTTTCTGCGTATAACGTTGCTCACTTGATATCCGATGCGTCCGATCATGCGCAGCGTTACGCGGCCGCTTGTTACAATTGACCCGTGTTACTTTTGTCCCCGGTCTCCCCTACGGACGGAGATGAGATAAGCGAGATTAGTTTCCGCCGTTGGAAGGAAATCGAAGAGATGCGAGGGAACTGGAACTTCCCTCGACCGCTCCGGCTGCTTGTCTCTCTTTCCTATTGTGTACATTTCTATTACACTTTATTCCCTTCCCAACAGCGGTGGCGCAACAGACATTACCAACCCGGGGGGTCGGTAATGCCAGAATAGGAAAAGAAGAGACGCTGCAAGGATTTGCGAAATTGCGGAGCTCCTGTCCGCGAGGATTCCGAGCTTTGGGGCTGGCCGGGCTGTCCGCGAGGCTTCCGGTCCGTGTAGCGAGGCTCGGGCCAACGGAGTGGAGAGGAGGCGAAGGAGAAGCACAGAGATTCGGAGGTCGGAGGGCTGGATGGTTCGAAGGAAGAAAAGGTGGTCGACAGGTGGTGGCGATCGTACACAAGGAGGTCGCTTCCTCGTTCACCCGGGCGTCCCGCTCCGTCTATTTCTCTCGTCTCAGCGCCGTCCTCAGGTCCCGCTGACGGAGGGGTCAGCCGGCGAGGATCCTTCGATCGTGCCGCCGGTGGAAATTGTAGGATTAGGAGGAAAGCCACGAGGGTCGGAGGCCGTGGAAGGCGAGGGGGGCGGCGAGCGGGAGGGATGAAGACGCCCGTCAAGGCGGAAGTCTCGGGGAAAGCCCTCGATCTCTTCGCGTCCTGGGGAGGGCGCGGGGTGGGGAGTGGAATCTTGGGAGTGAATGGAGCCGAGAAACTCCAGGGTCGGAGAAAGACGGACAAAGACGGAGGCCAAGGAAAGCGGAGAACGCGCTGAGAGAGCGCAGTACAGTGAGAGGATAGCTTCGCCCAGGGTCGAAGCGTTTAATCGGGTAACGGCAGAATCTCGGTGAGAGAGGCGTCTTATCGTCGAAGAACCCGCTGGGTAAAAAAAAACGCAGTCCGCAGAGCTCCGCCAGCTCGCCGGAGGGCGGAGAAGATTAAGCGGAGGAATAAAAAAGGGAAGAGGAAAATAACGGGTAAATTAAAAGGCAATCGAGGAATCCTTGCGGCAGATCCGCTATCCGCAAACCTCGAGGTTCCGAGTCCTCCGGCGCGAGAACCTCTTCGAGGAGCGCGAGAAAACTTCGGATCAGTCTCTCACCCGGTGCCTCTTTATCTGCCCCTCGCCTTCCCCACCCACCGCTCCGCCCGTCCACCGCACATTATTGCCCGCCAGTGTACTTCGACGTTGTTCCTCTTGTTGTTGTTGCCGCTGCGCCAGAAAACGAGGGTCGCCGCGCTACGCGCCGCCTGACAAACGGCCGCGGTCGCGCTTCCGGTCGTGTAACGCCGCACTATAAATCGACTATCGACTGGTAGCGCCGGGCCAGCACCGGCTCGTACATTTCGACGGAGGAGACCGAGCGAGAAACCCAACAGGAGGAAAAGCTCCGGATGGGCTTGTAAGACCAAAACACCCCATCGGCCATCGTGTTGCGAAACTAACGACGAGCCCCCCCCCCCTCACCCCCACCCCTCTTCCGACTGCATGGCAACGAGCCCGCAGAGAGAACGGAAAGAACCAAAGAAACGAGCTAGAAACAAACCAAACGGTTAAGCTCCGAGCAAAGAGAAACATTCGCCTGGGAAGATACGAAGCTCTCTCTGGCCCGATAAAAGGCGGAACGACGCGAATGAGGAATAGGCAAAGTATCGCGCGGGAATCCCCGGGAACATAAGAATGGCGAAAATGCCTCGGATCCGAAAACGCCTCAGTGACTGCGAATGCGCACGTGTGCGCCTGAGCCAATGATATATCGGATATATCAAATACGCTGAAATATATGTACCTCAGCTTCGGTCTATGTGCTCCAGAGACTGTGTACCTGGGGTGCGGAAACCTGCTGGGTGGGGGGTGGGGGGTTGGTTGTAGCGCCGCGCCATTCGGCAAACTCAACCCCCTCGACGATTCCGCTATACAGGCTGTGCTCTACCTGGTTAGTCGGGTTATACGTACAACTGCGCAATGACGAGAGACGGGGTGGGAAAGAGAGAACCAAGGGAGAATCTACGGAGCGAGAAAATGGGGTGGGGGCAGGGGGGGGGAGGGTTGACGACAAATTGCCGATATTTGCGCCTGCATTATATACATGTATCCGCGCGAAATTCCGTCTCTCTTTTATCGCGACGTTATATATATATTTATATATTTAGTGTGTGTATATAGATATATATATATATAGGGTGTATCTGCGGAGAGAACGGGCGCCGGCAGCGGGAGAGTCCCGTCGCTCAACCGGAAACTTGGGCTCGTTTCGTGGATTTTCTCTTTTTCTCTCGCCAGCCCCGGGCCGTCGAGCGCGATCTCTCTCGCCTCGGTCTCAATCTTTTTTTTTATTATTTTTTTTATACATATATTTTATTTTATACCATTCGCAACCGCTCGTCGTCCCATCGAGAGGTCCCTGCGCTTCCGCGCCGCTCGCCCTGTCTTCTCCAATATCAATCCGGGGCATAAAAATCGTGAGCCCTGACGATTCCGAAAGAGGGAATTTTGGTCCGCGAATTCCCCGGGGAATTCTTCCTACCTGCCGATGCAACGTTTCTCTCGCGACTTCTTTTTTTCCGATTTTTTTTTTGTTTGTTTTCTTTTTGTTTTCTTTTTCTTCCGTTCTTCTTCGCAGCATCGCCAGCGAGTCTCGCGCACAGACGACACGATAGCTCAATCGGCTCTGATTTTTATTTAAAATATTATTCCTCGCGGTTTGGGCTGTTCCGGCCGAGAGCGAATTCACCCGAGGGACTGCGAGGCAGGACGAGCGGAATAAACAGGGTTTCCCAATCGAATTTCTGACTCTCGGCCAAGAGTTGGGACGGTAATCGTTCGGTCGATTAGCGATCCGCGGATCAAATTTCCGCCTCGAGGACGCACAGCATCCGCTCTCTTGCTCTCGCGGTTTTTAGATTCGACGAGGCCAGTTTGGCTCAAAACGCATCCAGTAAAAATCATTTATTTCATATAAAATTATTACTGATATAAAATTTGATATAAATAAATATTATTTAATAAAAATAAATATTTAATTATTTAATTAAAAAATATTAAATATTTAATTTAGCAGTAATAGTAGTTGATTTATTGACGATATTCCAGATGGCATCATTTTTGATACATAGCATTACATAGTGTAAGTTGTCCTGAGAATATAAATATATTGTCAATTGGCCATCGACCTAAGTATTCAATTTATTTAATATAAATAAGTATTTAATTATTTAATAAAAAAAAGATAAAATATGTAATTTATTGAATTTAAATAAAAATTCATTTGTAGTTGCCCGTGAAATAAATTATTTTTCGGGGTGCGGCGGGGTGGTTGCTCGCGATTGGGGATCGGCGATCCGGGGGAAGTCCCAGAGACCCTCGATCCCGAGTTCAACCCTCACCCGGACGGAAAAACATGTTTTCATCGTCATCAATTTTTATCTGTAAAAAAAAAAAAACTCACACTTTTCTTTTCCTCTCCGTCGAAGCACACACGGTCCGCTTGCCCGGACGCCCGAGAAACGAGATGTCCGCTCGACGAAACGTAAATTCCGTCGTGTCAAGTGAAAATGCGATAAACACTGAATCGAAGAGTGAGGCGATAAAAAAAAGCGCCGTCCCATCCCTCCCAATTAATTTATAAAAACGAATCGTTCGAGTCTATGTAAAATCATCCGAGCTCACGGCCCGACGTCTACGTCTACCTTGTAGGGACACAGAAGTGGGCAGGTTAAGGGGATCAAAGGTGTGGACGGGGGGGGGGGGAGAGTGTAACGTAATTGGAGTGCATGCCGATGCGAGAAAAGCGAAGGCGGGCGACGCTACGAGGCTGCAAGAGAACGAGATAATATACATATACATATATACACATATACATACATATATATATGCACATAGGGTGGGATGAGGTGAGCGATACGCGCTAGCTGCTGGAGGGTAGCGAAAAGAAGAAGAAAAAAAGTCTTCAACGGGTAAACGAAGTTAGGATGGCCGGTGAAACGGGAAACAGGTCGTGACAAACAGGTTGGTACGTAGAGCGTCGTCGCAAAAAACAACGAGGCGACAGCATCCAGCGGCAGCGTCCTCCACCCCTTCGTCCCTCTTTCCCCTTTCCTGCGTAGTGTACGCTGAGGCATGGTAACCCGATAGGTTGTGTCTCTCGCCCTCTTGCCTCTCGTCGTTCCGCGTCTTCTCCCTCACACCCCTGCGAGCAAAGATATCGAACCATACGTACCGAACGAAGACGGAGAAAACGAGGGAGGAAGCGAGCGAGGCGCGTTATCTTCGTCATTGGCCTCGGGCCTGGCGCTCCCTATCGAATTTTACCGTGGATGTAGGGCGCTCTCCACTCCCCAGAAGGATGCGGAACTTTTGCATTAAGCGGGCGATGGTTTCATCGATTTCCGGCAAAAAGTGCCTTTTATTAATTTTTTTTTTTTTTTTTAGTACGGCGGATTCGGTTCGAAAGCCCACCATCATAGGTTGTTTTTAATGGTACTAAGTTTTTAAATCCCCTGACTAATCCGTACGTGCAAAATTGTAGAAGTCTCATTTTCGTTTTTTGCTTTGTTTTTTTATTGCAAGGATCAGAACAATGTAATTTAAAAGAAAAATTTAATTCCTACTATAAGGAGTTATGTTATAAAAAACAACTACGTCCTTATTATCCACCGAAAAAAGTGGCTGTTATTATTTTATGTTTTATTTTTTTTTTTGTTACGACAAATTCGTTTCGGAAGTCCACCACCATCGGTTGTTTTTAATGGTACTAAGTTTTTAAATCCCCTGACTAATCCGTACGTGCAAAATTGTAGAAGTTTCATTTTAGTTTTTGTTTTTTATAGAAAGAATCAGAACAATGTAATTTAAAAGAAAAAATTAACTCCTATTATAAGGAGTTATGTTATAAAAAAAACTACGTCCTTATTATCCAACGAAAAACAGTGCCTTTTAGTACATTTTTTCGGTACATCAAATTCGTATAGAAAGTCCACCACGTTCGATTAGTTTTATTGGTCCTAAGTTTTTAAATCTCCCAATTCATACGTGAAAAATTGTCGAAGACTGATATTAGGTATTTTTATGTTTTTTATACAGAGTATCAAAACACTAACATTTAAAAAAAAACAGGATCTCCTCCTCCTGCAAGGAATTATTTTTAAAAAATACGGCCGTATCATCTGGAAGTCCCCTACACGAGTTCATTGGAAAATCTCCATCCACATTGCAACGTCACCGCGAAGCTGCGACTACCTTACTCCATACAGAATCTTCCCGTCGATATAGGGTGCTTTCGGTTCTCCATAAGGATGTGTAATTTTTAGAAGGATATCGATTTTCAAAAAAATACATGGAATTCGTATAAAAACTCCATCACAATCGGTTGTTTTTAATGGCTCAACGTTTTTAAATCCCCTAAACCATAGTCAAAAATTTACAGACGTTCCATTTTAATTTTTTCACATACAAAGTATCAAAACAATGACATCGAAAAAAAGCAACTCCTCCAACGAAGAGTTACGTTATAAAAAGAAAACCAAGACCCTATCATCCGGAATTGCCCCGCGCGGCTTCATTCGAAAATCTCCATCCACCCACCAACGTAACCGCGAAGCTGCGACAGCGCGATCCTCCTCCGAAATTATCCCCGCAGCGTAACGGCGGTGCAGTACTTTTTACCCTGCAGCCGAGCGAAGAGGGTTACCTCAATAAACGACGGAAGTCGACATCGCGCAACGTCGCAAACGTCTTCTCTCGGGTGAGGACATGCGTGCTCAGCTCCACCGTCGTGATGTACGGACACGGATGTTTTTTCGAGAATAAACGAGAAACGTCGGGGTCGTATTGGTTTCGCATAATGCACGCGAAACGAGGGCCCGCGGGTGGCTGGGGGAGACCGAGGCAAAATGGCACAGCGGGGCAAAACGGGACGGCGCGGGCAAACCTCAATTTTCCAATAATTTTTGGATGTCCCATTTTGTCCCAACGATACATCCGGATTTTCCAACCAGTTTTGCCCCACGCAGCACCATCGCCACCATCAAAAAGTTATTGGAGAATTGCGTTTTGTCTCATTGTCCCGTTTTGCCCCGGTGTGCCATTTTGCCCCGCTCTCCCCTATAGCGATATGGACTGGGAGTGAATACGGAGAGAAAGAGGCGAAGGTGCGTTAGCGAGGCGAACGAGAGACAGTCTATGTGTTTTTCGAATGAAGGTAGGGTCGGATGGAGGACGATTTCCTACGGTAATGCGTACCGGTACACGCCGCAGTCGTGTTCAACCCCTTTACCAGTTCCAATAACGTTGCCGGCGCGCTCTCGTAAAGCCCCATACGACTCCGCATGCAAAACCGGAGAGAAACGCAGTGAGAGATGGCTCCTGCGGATATACCATAGACCGCGAACGAGGGCGGAGACGTATCGGTATGACGATGAGATTTGTACCAGTGCGAGGGAGATCAGCGTGTATAACAGGGATACGAGCAACAGCATACACGCTTGTAAAACGAGGCAACGTGTAATTACCACCCGCCGTACACGCTTCACTCCGCCATCGCCCAGTCGAACAGGTGTCTGTGTGTACAACACGTCTATTCGCGCGAGAAGAGAACATCGTTGATAGCGAGAGTGGAGAGCTCGGAGGCTGCGCCGGAGTCGGAGCGAAACGAGCGAGGGCCGGGATAGAGGGAATCCTTTTTTTTAATGCGAAGACTCCGTGCCGTGGTGCGCGAAGGGTTGAATTTTAAAACGTTAGTTTCAATTTGAGATCGGTATTGAGATGGAAGTTAAGAATGGCTCTTGAGATCGAAATTAAGATCGCTCTTGAGATCGAAATTAAGATCGCTCTTGAGATCGAACTTAAGATCGGTCTTGAGATCGAACTTAAGATCGCTCTTGAGATCGAAATTGTAGTTGTTTGGCCCGAACTTCATTGCGTTCTTCAAATCGTACCTTAAGTTTGAACTCGATCTTGTGCTTAAGTTAGATCTGAAGTTCGAACTTAAATCGGAAGTCAAATTCGATTACAGTTCGAGTTTCATGTTAAGTTCGGACTCAAGTCCGAACTTGATTAAGATCGCTTTTGAGATCGAACTTGTTGTTTGGCCCGAACTTCATAGCGTTCTTCAAATCGTACCTTAAGTTTGAACTTGATCTTGTGCTTAAGTTAGGTCTTAAGTTCGAACTTGATCTTGTGCTTAAGTTTGGTCTTAAGTTTGAACCGGATCTTGTGCTTAAGTTAGGTCTTAAGTTTGAACTTGATCTTGTGCTTAAGTTAGATCTGAAGTTCGAACTTAAATCGGAAGTCAAATTCGATTACAGTTCGAGTTTGATCTTAAGTTCGGACTCAAGTCCGAACTGAAGTTCAAATTTCCGATTGAATTTTAGCGCATTTGCGGCGTAGAATTTATATCTGGATCTTAAATACGGTTAACTTTGATGACACTATACTGTCATGAATAGGTGATCTGGCAAAAGTATTTCTTAAATCTGTTTCTATGGAATCATTGCTGCAGAGCAATTGTTCTCCTCAATGAGATGATCTGCGATATTGTGAGGATTGGTGGAAAGTCATACGTGGAGTGCGATACGAAGATTTTGTACAATATCTTCTTATCGCTTCTTAGTAGTTCGACCTCAAGATCGATCTTAAGTTCGATAAGATACATCTTGAGCACGCAATGAAGTTCGGGTCAAGCTTCGTTCTTACGTTCAATCCCAAGAACGTTCTTAAGTTCAAACTAACGTCTTAAAATTCGACCTGAAGTACATATTCGAATATTTCCTGCAGAAAACTGTATAGCGGGTTTCCCGTTGGTTTCCACGGCGACCTGCGGTTGACCCCAGGATAGGTAGGGTAAAAGTGGTGACTATGGCCCAACTCGATTAACACGTAAATCAATGATATATGGCCACTTTTACCCTATGGTTTTCTCCCGTTTAAACTATCGATTTGCAGAAACATAAACCATCCGTCAAAGGAGACTGACAATATGTTAAGAACGTGGTTATGGTAGCGTCTCATTAAAAGCGCGACCGCCGAGCGCCGAGTTCTTAAGTTCAAACTAACGTCTTCAAATTCGACCTGAAGTACATATTCGAATATTTCCTGCAGAAAACTATATAGGGGGTTTCCTGTAGGTTCCCGCAGCGACCTGCGGTTGACCCCAGGATGGGGGAAAAGTGGTGAATATGGCCCACCTCGATTAACACGTAAATCAATGATATATGGACCGGGCCATATTCCCCACTTTTACCCTATGGTCCACTTTTACCCTATGGTTTTCTCCCGTTTAAACTATCGATTTGCAGAAACATAAACCATCCGTCAAAGGAGACTGACAATATGTTAAGAACGTGGTTACGGTAGGGTCTTGTTAAAAGCGCGACCACCGATCGCCGAGTTCACAATCATCGGTACCTGGTGCGGTCCCGGAGCCGTGCCGATGGTTGAATCTCACCCGGATCCAACTGGGTCATCCAACCGATCCGGTCCTACACTCTACGCTCTTTCCCCCCGAGGTTCCAACTTATCCTGCCGACTACTGTACGTGTCCGACGGTTCAACGCGTCGCATATAGGACATAATATCTCGGCCAAATCCCAACGACCCACCGCTCAATCCCTATCCGAGTTCTCCCGGTGCGTCACACACCACACTATCCCGCGTTCCTCTATCCGCCCCATGTGTTTTTTCTCCATCGTTCACGCGATGACGCGCTCACAAGCGCGTTCGCACATATCGCTCCGCCGGTATGGAGATAATCCCTTACGCGGAAAGCGGCCCGATAGGTATCTATTACCCGCAACGTGCCGCGGGTTTTAAAGGTCGAACGACGATTCGCGCACACGAGGCGCAAGCGGTGAATGCCAGAGAGTACAAACGATGCCGAGAGGGGCTTTGAGCGTTCCCGCCCGTCGATGGTATAAAAGCTCGTGAGTGCCACCGGACGTTGATATTCGTCGGGCGTAGCGATTTTGACGTTGGCCTTTTTGGCACGATTCTACCGATCCTTCATTCCCGCGACCCGCCATCCCCCCCCCCCCCTAATAAATCCGTACATTGCATACATTATCTCGCACTAATACTCCCCCATCGCTCCCGTCCCTTTCACCATGGAGATTTCATACCGAATTAATAACATCCCTTCCTCGCATAATACGACCTGTATTGCACGAGGCATCAGTGTCGAACCCCCCATCGCGCGATACACACTGTTCGGCCAATTTGCACCCCCTTGTTTGGGCGCTCCACGCCGCGCACCCCGGCAAGATCCGACCGATATGTGTTCAGCATCCGTGCACGGAGGGCTGCGGGCTTGTCTCGTACCGGACGATGAAATTGACTCGCCGACGGGTGATCCACCCTGCAAATCCGGAACCTCAATGACGTCGGAGCCGGAGCAGCTTCACCGACTGCGGTGGATGAGTTTCCACGGATTCCTGCGAATTCCGGAGTTGCCACGGACGGTTCCGTGGACTGAAGCCCCGATGAATACCGGTCGGATTAAGACGTGCGGAGCTCGACAAGATCGACCATTCCCGCAGCGGAGTCGACGCGAATTGCCTTTACCTCCTCTTGTATTGTACACCGGGAGCACGACCGGCCGACGATATGTGCCCTTGCCGGTGTGCAGAAACTACGGTGCAAGTCGTACCGGGATGAGAGCGATCCGTGGAGTTATGACCGGTATGAAACCCATGGCAAATGATGCAGGTGTACGTGACCGGTGAGCAAACGCGGCTCGCCCCGCGCCGAACCAACCCGCTCTCTATACATTTCCCTCTGCGTCCCTTCGACATCGAACAGATCGAGAGAACTACCCCACTCTCCTCCGCCAACGCCGTCCCTCCGGCGCTCCTGCAATCAGCAATACGGGACTCGTGTGCTGTGCTCCACTGGCGGGTTTCCCTCAATCGCCTCCATCCGTACCGACCTTCCCTCCCTCTCCGGCGGGATATAAATTTGATATAACCGCAACGGTACGCTTCGTGTATGAAGAAAAATTCGACCCTCTTTTTTATTACTCTTGACCCACATGTCAAAAATTCTTCGCCCGTCGACCCGAGATGCGATAAAGATGGATTACGGGGATGACTCCGAGTCAATAACTTAGTCGGGATTGACTATAATTTAGTCGGTCTTGTCAATAATTTTGCCGGGATTTTCAATAATTTGGTCGGAATTGTCAACAATTTAGTCGGAACTGTCAACAATTTTGTCGGAACTGTCAATAATTTTGTCGGAATTGCCAATCATTTAGTCGGAACTGTCAATAATTTAGTCGGAATTGCCAATCATTTAGACGGAATTGTCAATAATTTAGTCGGAATTGCCAATCATTTAGACGGAATTGTCAATAATTTAGTCGGAATTGTCAATAATTTAGTCGGAATTGTCAATAATTTAGTCGGAATTGTCAATAATTTAGTCGGAATTGTCAATAA
>JAPYZC010007564.1:0-14006 GCA_030522665.1 Ichneumoninae sp. A BG-2022a | reverse complement strand
AAAAGAAAAAAAAAAAAAGAAAAAAAAAAAAAAAAAAAAAAAAAAAAAAAAAAAAAAAAAAAAAAAAAAAAAAAAAAAAAAAAAACAATCGAACTCTCACTTCTGGGCTTAACGGGGATAAAATTGTCTCCGCCGGTTTAGCTCTGGGGAGCCAATTACGCAGGCCCGAAGCCACTTGATTTATTCCGCGTATATAAACAAACCCGACGCACGAGATTTATCTGTCGTACCACCGAAAATATTTGCCAACGCATTTTACTCGGCCGTTAATCCTCCTCCGTTCTAGAAGCGACAAAGGTCGAGACACGTTTTTTTGTCGACCCAAACTACCGCGGAAGACGGCAATAGTTGTCGGTATGGCAAGGGCGTAGAAAGGGCGTTGTTGACGAGTGTGAAACTTTTCTACGCCCGTGCCATTCGCGTAACTTTTTTCCTAACAAATTCACGGAAATCACGCTTTTCGTTTTTGTTAAGTGTGAGAAGAGTGCATTGCAAAACTAGTGAGAAAGTTTGGACGTTACGATACCAGGTCGCAATTAGTATATTACTAGTGCGACAATCGTACATTTCTATACCATGGTGGCCGTTTTTTGCACTAAACAAAATTCCCTGACTCTTCTCTGATTTTTCACGGACCAATAAAAAAATTTCCCTGACCAAACTTCTAACGTCTATTTAAAAAAAATTATAATCAAGCAAATGAAAATGCCTGATTATAGTATTATTTATTTATTTATTTTTTTCTAATGTTCGGAATTTTTATCAAGGGTTCCGTTTATGTACGTTTTATTTAAAAGGGCGACATATTCCGGGGTGATTAAATATGAATAAAACGGATTATGGTAAAGAGAGAAGAGCAGTGTAGGGAGGACTAGTCTCGTGATAACCATAGGCTGTTAATGTATGTTTAGTTTGTTACGTAGTCTAGAATCAAATGTTATTTTATATTTTACGTTTTCTATTTTTATATCTATCATATTTACTGTTTTTAATCAGATATTTGAAGATTTCGTATGCTGTGCTCTGTATTGGGCTTAATCTAAATCGATAAAAAAAAGGAGAATATCGTCAAATAAATTAAATAAAAATTTATTTACAGGAGGTTTGGCGAAAATTTACTTTTTCCCTGAACAATTTTGAAATTCCCTGACTTTTCCCTGATTCCCTCACCAAGTTTTTGTTTCCCTGACTTTTACCGGTTTTCCCTGAACGCGGCCACCATGTATACTATAGTGCGTAATTAGTACATTACGATACTAGTGTGAAATTAGCACATTATAATAACTAGTGCGAAATTCGTACATTACGATACTAGTGCGAAATTAGTACATTACGATACCAGTGCGACATTCGTACATTACGATACTAGTGCGAGAAAACTTTTTTCCCGACTTCGCTAAAATAGCCACATTCCTTGCGTGCAATTCGGGCGGAAAATAGCCTATTACTGACCGGTGATCATTATTAACATCTGCGCATGCGCGGAACGATTTCATTACTCCCTAGGGAGTAATAGGGCTCATTACTCCCGCTGGAAGCTTTATTACGGGGGGGGGGGGGGGAACGGTTATTTTAACGAAGAGGAAGTGCATTTTCACCTCGTGTGAATTTCTGAATCAAACTTCACACTCGGTGAAAACACGCACTTTCCTCCCTTGTGGCATAATATACCATTTCGCACTCGTGTCGTGCAAAATGTTATTTCACTCGGTGTGAAAATGGCCCCATTTTCTCACCGAGTAAAATAAAATTAGCTTCACTCCTCATCCTCGATAATCCCGTGAAAGAGCGCCGACGGGTATCTCTCGTATCTCGTGTAACGAGAGCAAACGGACTGGATATATTTATCGAAGCGACGCTAAGTTGTTTAACTTGGCGTCGCTTCGATAAATATATCGAGTCCGTATTCGTACACGGAAATATTTACGAGTACAATACCCAATGTGATACAATATATATACAAAAAAAATATGAGAACAAACAAAAAATAATTTTTATCTCTCGGTACATATATACTATTTTCATTAAAGTAGTAGTTTACTTCGCAACGTGCCATCTCGAAAAAAAAAGTACACAATCTTACCTTCATTTTAATGTATCTCGATGAAACTTCGGATCGCTTGACATCCCCCGCCGGGGGGACAGTTGTGAGTCCAGTGCCGTGAACTTTGTATTCGAATGCATGAGGGGTGGGGGGGCAGCGAGAACAATTGAAAGTTCGGGGTCGGGGCGGGAGATCGAGTCTCTTCTCGGGCGGCTTCTCGCCGGCCGATAAACTGTCCCAGCGTTCGAAGGTCGGGAGCTCGAGCTGCGGTCACGAAAAAAAAACTTCCCACGAGACTCTCTTCTCGGTCCGCGTCGGAGACGCAATATAAAAAGGCAATAATAATAACAACAAAAGAAACCACTCTATTGCGTTACATCCCAGCGATCGTGACCAGTTTCGTCGCTTCGTCTGCGCAGCGTGAAAGTCGAAGCGCAAACAAAAAAACACGCACACACACCGTCCCGATTGATTCGTCGTTTGCGGTCGAGAGTTCCCTCGCCGATGTTTTCCTTATCTTCCGTCGGGCGAGATCGAGCCGCGCCGCGAACGAGGTATAAGTGGCCGGTCACAAACGAATTAATTCGTTTAACCGAAGGCGACACCACGGGTCGCGAGGCACGACCCCGGCAATGAATCAAAATTGGTCAGCCTGCCCGGCCATCCGAGATAGTCGTTCGGTCTCCCGAGGAGCGAACACAGCCTATGGTCTCCCTCGGGCCGCCCCCCCCCCCTTCCGTTCGTTACTGCAAACTCGTCATGACAGATCGGTGAGCATTATGTACACAACTGTGGCTCTTCTGTTCCACCACTTGCGGCCTCGCGCGGCCTTACAGACCTTACAGTTCCGTCTCTTTTAATTTCTCTCCGGCAGCAGTTTTTTTTTGTTATTTATCGTTGGTACATAGTTGCCCGGTCAGAGTGCGGACGTGGAATGACTCGGTGTGCTTTCGTGGCCAGTTGCGCGAACCGATTGTCACTCTCCGGCGGTTACTTCTTTTTTTTTGTTTTATGCGCGCGACTCTCGGTTGCGTGTTGCACACTCGGGCTGAATCGGCCCACGGGCAGCCACCGCGTGCGGCGCTCGTTCACCGAGCAGTCTCTCCCCCTCGCTGGCTTCACCAAGACTGACCGTTAAGCGCTGCAGGTCCGCCGTGCCCCTCTCTGCGGCCTCTGTTCTTCTCCTCGATTCGACGACTCCCTCGCCTTGCGGGCGTCCTCGGCTCTTCGCGGCACGGAGCGCGCGATCTCCTTTCCCGATGATGATGACGATGACACGCGACCAAACTTTTTAGATGCGGGAATGTAACCGTTGCCGCTCTCTGGGTCAGCTGGCTTGTCGGCTGATGAACGCGAGTCACTTATTTATAGAGTCGTTGATTCGAATTTGGAAGGGTTTATTAATAGAAACCGGTCCGAAGGAGACTTAAGGAGCAAATGCCGCGTGGCGATAATTGCTTTAATCGTACATCGGAGCTTTCGTTATCTCTTACACTTCTACGAACACCCACTCCGGGGCGTCCACTTAGCGCGGATCTCTCGATCGTCTCGCGCTAAAGATAGCGCGGCTCCAACCGAGGCTTGCCGAGCTACTTGCGCCCCTTTCCCACCTTTCCACCGGACGAAAAGTTTCCCAGCTTACGGAAACTTTGTTTCACAATTGGTCGCATCCGCTGTAACTTGCGAACGGCGAATATCGTGGGAAGATTTTTATAACTGAATCCGTAACTGCTCGGGAATGGAAATTAACTCTCTCGTACGGATTAGGAATTTAATTGAGTTAGAAAAAAAATTATTACTTAGATAATATTAATATTATAATAATAACAATTTTGGAAAAAATGATTGTTTAAATAGAATATAATGCGAACCCAGAGCTTCAATACACTGGTCTGCCGCTCAGCAGGTTCCAGAATATCGCGAGGGAGAAGATTCTTTGGTTTGATTAGAAATATAGGCGCCGTTGATATTCAGTTATAAGGTATAAGCGATATAGAATTAAGGCGGAAAAATGAAGATAAGAGTAAAAAATGTTTGCTGTGTACATAGCATTTTTTAATAGCATAATATATTTGCGTAGTTGTGTGGCGTACTCTTTCAATCTGCTATTATCGCGCGTGTAATTGGGCCCAGCCCGTTGACAAACCAATCAATAAATATCTTTGTGGCGTCAGATATTGGTCTAAGTTATACGTAAAAGAAAAAATATGCTAAAGGCGAAATCCGTTCAATAGACAAACAAATGTGTTCAATAGACAAACAAATAATAACAATTTTGGATAAAAATGATTATATAAATAACATCTAATAACAATAATTATTTAAAAAATTATTTACAAAAAATCAAGATAAAAAAAAATCCAATACTGACAATGTTTTTCAAAAATTATGAAAAGAAGCACGCCGCACTGCGTGAATTGCCTGAAACCCCTTCGGGCCGGCAACCGGCATTGCCCGTCAGCTGTGCGAGCCGAGCTCGGATCTTCCGTAGTGACCGTTGCTAAGAAAGCATTCCCGGTGTACAGCGGGTCAGGCGCGGCAGTTATTGACATGCTTCTGTTTACTGTCCGTCGCTCGGCGATGTTCCATTCCCGATAGCAACATTGGTCGCCCCGATTGCCAATAAAATGTTTCTATGCGAAGCGGCTCTGCGAATCCACACGCTCTCCTTCCTCTCCAGCGAGCCGATTGCGCCTGCACTAGCTACGATTGCGTAATGCACCTGGATAGCACAGGCAACATTTCCACTCGGTCAGAGTTCCCTGGCGTCGTAATTGCATACAATCGCGACAGTGACGTTGCTAACGTCGAGCCGATCGCACCAAACCTCTCGTCGCCCGACGACAAGTACTTGTTTGTTTTATCGAGGATAACAAAAAAAATAAGGTTTTCGTTCGCCATGCCGGTAAGAATTTCATGGCCCGCCGTAGCGGGTGCTGTGCACCCGAACATCGGCGGCCTGGCCGGTGGTTTTATCACCAGAAAGAACATCAATCCGTGGTACGAGGTGAGTTACCCAACTTCCCTGTAATTAGCCTCGTGCAATCGTCACGAAAAGTGACGATAATTAGTCGGCCGGCTTTCGTTCCCCCCGCTCTCTCTCGAGCCGATTTTCAGCTTTGTTTAAGGCGATGTTGAAATACCGCAGCCGGTAACAAAAACTGCACCAAGTGCGTTTGAAAAAGTGCCGAAAAAGAAAATTGTTTTTTTTTCGGAGAAAATCGGCAGACGCGGCGAAGAACAATCTTCTTTTTCCTCGGCGTTCTGCGGTCTCCGAACAGCATTTACAGTTTTTGTCGCCAACTGGGTGGGCGTTATACATCACCTTAACCCCGTCGCTCGATAGATCGAGGACGGTCTCTACGTGAAAAAAAAAGTAGAGCGTTTATCGATCGAGCTACGGCGACCTTACGTTTTTTTTTTACCCACAGTCGCTGAAGAAACCTTCGTGGACTCCGCCCAATTGGGCCTTCGGTCCTGTGTGGACGAGCATTTACACGTCTATGGGATATGCCTCGTACATCGTCTGGAGGGACGGCGGCGGCTTCGAGGGAGCCGCGCTTCCGCTCTCCATCTACGGCCTCAACTTGGCTATCAACTGGACCTGGACACCCCTCTTCTTTGGAGCGCACAATATAAAATTGGTAAAAAAAAAAAAAAATACCACTACGAAGATATCTGCATGAGACTAAATTTCATCAAGTTACAACAGCTGAGTTTTGCGTTGCACAAACTTCGCTCGGGGAAGTTCACTCCAAGAATAAAATTCCAAGAGAGAAACATTTTTTTTCTTCCCGAAGCAGTGCGTTGAAAGACACAATTGACAAAGATTAAATTTAGTGTCATGAAAGTATCTTCAGGTTCGTAAAAAAAATTAACACTTTCATAAATTTAAGAAATAAATATAAAAGAAAATATATATATATATATATTTATGAATAACTTAAAAAAAATAACATAAATAAATTTTTTTTGAAATATAAAATTTGAAACATTGTAAACTGCGAGGAATGACGACGAATAATGTCCGCAGGCCCTGTACGACGTGGTCGCTTTGTGGGGAACGACGGCCGCGATGGGAATAGCATTCTACCGGGTGAATCCCGTGGCCGGTTATCTTATCGCTCCTTACCTCGCCTGGTGCACTCTCGCCGCGGCGCTGAATTACGTTATCTACAGGGACAACCCGACGTCGGTCCAAGCGTCGATCGAGGAAAAGAAGAAGTGAAGACTCCCACCTGGATTCATATTTATCGTCGATGTGTCTTTTTTTTTACTTCTCGTAGCTCGCAAAAAAGTCGATTGCAACGCGATCGCACGTTCCGTTCGGCAAAAGCTTTTCGCTCGCATTCTTCCTACGAATGTTTGCATTCCACGCCTCTGTATGTAAAAAAAAAGTTTTTTTTTATACAACTGCCCCCCGTCTCGTTCCTTTATAGTTTACAGAGATAAAAAAAACAGGAGAAGACAGAGAGAAGAAAATGTTTACAGAAAAAATCTTTACATTATTTCATTTCCTCTTGTTTTGTTAATCGCTACATCGGTTAGTATACACATTGTTTCATTACTTTATATACGAAATAAAGATTAGTTAGTTTAAACCGGTGATTACATTACATTATGTATAATATGTAATTATACTTTTAGAGTCCATTTATCGACGGGAGATTATTCAATCGTGAATGAGGATAGTTTTTTTATCTTTTTTTGCTCTCGAGGCAAAATACCGTCTCGATAATTGGATTACTTTACTCCGTTTTTTCGTGCTTCTGTCATTGAGCGCTGTCGCTCGGTTTATCTTTCGTAAGCTTTTTTATACAGCCGTAACAGCCGCAGGCGGGAGTCTCGGTTTTTTTTCTCTTGTATCTCTTTCCCTCTTTTTTTTTTTTTTTTTTTTTTTTAGTTCGTCTATTTTACATACGTTACGTGGGATCCGTCGCGTAGATGTAGCCTTGTTGCTGCAATACGTACAGACGTTTCTCGACAGCTGCCTTGTCTGCGAATACGATTTTTCAGCGTAAATTAAATTTTTTCCTTTTCACTATTTCGGGCGAAGCGGTGCGACTTACATTTGATGAGAAGCGCTCTGTCCTGACTGTGGCTGACGTGTTGCGACAACGAGTGCAAGAGTATCTGCGCGGTGTGGTAACGCTGAAAGCACTCGGCCGGATTGCCGAAGAGCTCGTCCAACGCCGCCGACTGACACTGCGGGACGAACGATATACGGGCTTTAGGTGGTCTGCATTTAAACGATTTAGGGAAAACAATCGGACGAAGCAAAAAGAGGCCAACTGGATTACCATTTGAATCGCGTGATTGTAGAGAATCTTGTCCGCCGTCGCTCCCGTCTGACGAAGAAGACCCGCACTGTTGAGCTGCTTGCACTCCGCCAAACAGGACCTGAACTTGTCGTTCATCGTACTCACGACTGGAAGGAAATTTTTGTTAAAAATTATTAAAGACTGGCGAAACGACGTGACTTGAAAAAAATAAATCCTTGTGAAGAAAAAGCGGTATTTATTTTACCGTTGATTGCGAAACTTTAGATCGTTTGTACTCCGAACGAGAAATTATTTAGGTTTGTTTTATTGTATAAAATATTTTATTTCACTCAGTGCGTAAAGTGCAGTTTTACCCACGCTTCCCGCGCGTAAAACTTTTTCGCACCTTGTGAAATAAAATTTTGTACGATACTCATGCGAAATACGTTTTCTTAACTCGTGTGACTGCAACACTCGCCTTTGGCTCGTACTGCAAACTCACACTCGTCAGAAAAAGTTTTGTCGCACTAGTATCTTAATGTACTATTATCTCACCCGGTGCGTAAATGGCAGTTTTACACACGCTTCACCAAAAACCGCAATTTTCCCACAGAGTGGAATAAATGTTTTTTTCGCACTAGTATCGTAATGTACTATTTTGTAACGCGTGCATGAGAAGTACTACTTCTCATGCCTGTCGAGTGCGGCGTAATTGGTGCTGTACAGCAAGGCGTAATGTAATGACACGGTGCAGGAGCACATACGCGTGAGATTTTACTTCTCCCATGCAAATTTACTTTCTCGCACGCAAATTTACTTTCTCGCATGCAAATTTACTTTCTCCCATGCAAATTTACTTTCTCGCACGTAAATTTACTTTCTCGTACGTAAATTTACTTTCTCGCAAGTAAATTTACTTTCTCGCACGCTTTCACGGGTGAGAAGTAAGAGAGTAGTTTTTACGCCACCCTTGCCAGGCAAGGAAGTAGAGCTTGTCTTACATTTGTTACAAAAAACGCAATGCGCTACTGATGCGATATAGCGAACATTACACGAAGACTGTGACGCCGGTCGCACTTTAGTACCCGCATATTACAATGTACGGTTTACGACATTCCGATCGCAAAGTCCAATTATCTAAGTCCGCTGTTGCCGCCGTTCGAGACAAGAGTAACATCAAAATCTCACCATCCTTGACACTGGCAGTGGGCTGAAGCCTGCCAGCCTTGAGTTGCTGAGTGGCCAGGCTGAGGCCGGAGCTGAGCCACTGCAGTGCCCTCACGAGGAGAATAACCTGTTCGGCCCTTCTCTTCGTAGCCGCGTTGCTGGCCTGTTCGATGCCGCCGAGAGGTGCCCCGAGGGGACCAGCCCTGGTTCTCGCTACCTCGCTGACGCACTCGCACAGTGCAACGACGAAGTTCAGTTTCGCCAGGATCTCGTTGTGTTCCCTTTCGAGCAGCGTCTCCTCGGGTAGTTCGGGAGCGATGAAGGTCAACGGGCGCTCGTCGGTGAGGCCCGGATTGAGCTCGGGAAAGAAGTTCTGAAAGCTCGCCGCCTCGGATATCTCCGGCAGGGTAACGGCCCGCGTGCCGAACGGTATAACGGGCGAGTGCCTGAGAGTGTTGTTGTTGTCCTGGAGAGCCCGCGTCGTCGGTGAGCCGAGAACGGCGAGCGGTCCGGTCAGCAGCGGCGACGAAGCGCTGTTGTTTCCGGTCGAGCGCCGGAGCGGCGAAGTTCCGCTCGATGCGTGCGAGTGTCTCGCGACCGGGCTGACCTGCCACGTGTTCGGCGGCGGCGGAGTCTCGCTCATTCTTCGTCCTGGCGACAGGTAAGTTCGGTAAATAACAAGTTAAGCAGCCGGATATTTAACCGGTTAAAAACTATAGTTGTTTATAATATTTTACCGGAAGCCATTATTTGCTTCACGGTTGGAATCATTGCATGCAATTAATCTTTGTATGCCTTGTTTTCCTTTTCATCGAAAGTATTTATTTATTTATTTATCATTAATTTCGATAAACTTTTCGTCGTTGTTGATTTTTTTTTAGAAAATAATATTTCAACCCTTTAAATGAATCTTATTTAATTTTTCGATAATTTCATTTTTTTCGTTACTCGTCAATCCGAATTTCAACAATGTACACTTTGTTTTGAGAAGAAAAAAATAGTTAAACTTTTTATAGCAAATCAGTTAAGAATGTTCAAAATACAATTAGTCGTCCGACGATTTCATCACTTTCGTCGAATCTTTGGAATCCCGACAATTGTCAAATGTATTCTCAGTATTTTCTTATTCCCTGGTGAATACCATTCGTTACAAAACTATCGTTTCTTGTCACAGCAATTTTTTTTTCAGAAATTTTAATATGTACGCGAATTTTTAAAGAGTTGGCAGCACGTTCTTTACCGAAAATAACTGGTAACGTAACTGTCTACAATTACCGATTATTTCAGTAACTAACATAACTAACCGGTTATTTTGCAACACTACCTGGCGGCGTGCCGATGACGAACTGCACGCTCGGCGGGCTCATCGAGCCGATGTCGGGCGCGTGACTTCTGTGAGCGCCGTCGGTGCTGCGCTTCATGCTTATCGGCTGGGAGCGCGGTACGAGGCTGCTTCCGGTTCGTCCGGCGGTAGAGGGCGAGGACGGCTGTGTTCCGCTTCTCTGCGACGGTACCGGAATCGGTTCGGATATCGGTAGGAAACAAGGACGTGGTGGACTCACCGCTTCCCGGCTCGTTTGCTTCGTGTACTTAACTTGCTGGGGATTCGGATTGTTGTCGGTGTCGCTGCTCAGATCGCTCGGCACGAGAACGAAATCGTCCTCGGGACTCGAGCACGGGCTACTCGTGTCCGGTCCCGAGGTCGTAACGGCGTTTGCCATCTGAGGCTCGGCGACGTTCACCGGCGAGGCTGGGAGCTCGACCGGCACGAGGTTCGGTGACGAGCGGGGACCCTGGAGAAAACCGTGCCCGAAGAACTCGTCGAAGGGCATACGGTCCGGGGCGTTTCGCCGCAGGAGACCCATCAGCAGATCCGAGAGGTCGGGCGACGTGCCTGGAGGGATTCTGCAATTGCGAATGAAGAGCGTTCGTTAATCGATCGTTCGACGATTCTCGCGAAATGAATTATTTGTGTTTCATGATTTTAACGTTGCCAAATGGCGTATCGAGGATCCATCGATCTATCGTACGGAGTTGAGGAATAAATAAAATCGATAAGCGTTATAATGCCTAAATATTGCATCATCGATCATCGATCTATCGTACGAAATTACGATAAGTAAATGAAATCGATGAGCGTTGCTATGTTTAAATATTGCATCACCGATCATCGATCTATCGTACGACATTGCGATAAGTAAATAAAATCGATGAGCGTTGTGATGTTTAAATATTACATCACCGATCATCGATCTATCGTACGAAATAAAGTGAAATCGAAAAGCGTTGCAATGACTAAATATTGCATCATCTGTCACCGAACTGTCGTACAAAATTGCGATAAGTTAAACAAATCGACGTCAAGCGTACTTTGGCCCGAGATTGGCGTTTTTCTCGTAGAAGAGCTTGAGCGCTTGAGGCGTGTGGGCCTGGAAGGGAGCTTTTCCAGTGAGGCACTGAAAGACTATCGTTCCCAGGGACCAGAGATCGGCTTTAGCGTCGTACTGGAGCGACATTATCACTTCCGGCGCCATGTACATTGGCGAACCGCATAGCGTAGCTGCCATAACGCCGTCCTGAAGAAACCTCGCGAATCCAAAGTCGGCTGCGGAGCACGATTAAAAAAATTATAATAATTACATACAATATATGAAATGATGGAATATATTTGATCCAGTTTTATATTAAGATGCGATCTGGTGATATTATTCTAATTGTTAGAGTTACCTCCATCATTCACTATTTATTTTTTATAGTGGTATGTAACTAAAAGATTTTATCCCGTAAACTAAATAAATATATATAATCACAAAAAAAACAAAAAAAAACAAATCGTCAGCAGGATCGAAAAAAATCGGTTTTTGGAAAGCGAGTTTTAGTTTACTATAAATATCAGTTTTACCGATTTTCAGCGTTATCTGATGAGGCTGAGGGCAAGCCTTTCCGCAACTGTGACTCAGCAGAATATTCTGCGGCTTGAGGTCCCTGTGAACTACGCCCTTGGCGTGAAGGGCCTTCATGGCTCCTGCGAGCTGCTTCAGGAATACTCTTATGGTGTCCTCGGACAGAGTTCCCTTGGCTCCAAGATAATCCGCCAAATCGCCGCCGTTGCAATACTCCATAACGAGGAAGACATTGTGATTGGATTCCTTCGCAGACGGACAAACATTTTATTTTAGTCAACGTTAACTGCGGCTTCGACAAACCATCATCGACCGAGCGAAACTTACTTTGCAATCCAGCAGGGCAACAACATTTTCATGGTGCAGTTCGGTGAGCTCCTAAAAATACAAAAGATAAATAAAATTGGTAAAAAAAAAAGCCTTGTGAATTTCAAGGGCGTTTTGCGAAATCGCCGTCCACGAACCTTCAGAATTTTTATTTCCTTTCCCAGAAGATTCTGCGACTTTGCCAGGCTCTTCTTGGTGATGCTCTTTATGGCGACGACGAAGTTTGATTTCTGCGGAATAAAAGAGAAATTTGTCACTCGCCTACAAAACCCAAGTTCTCATTGTCGCAATTCACTGCACATCGATCGCTCGCGCAGCAAAAAAGTTTGTACTTTTTACACCAAAGTATCGTCCGCTAAACTCCACAATATTTTTATTTCTCAATTCTCCTATCGCGCCATCCGGTTCGAGTTTCACGAACAAAGGCCCAAACTAAAATGTTCAAAGACACGGGAAATAAAACGACAGCTTTCCATATTAAATCGCGAAACGAGTTTCTCGCTTATCCAAAGAAAAGAAATAATAATTTTTACGAAACTTCGTAACCCAAATTTTCCAAATGTATTTTTACTCCCACGGATCGTCGTGAACGTAAAAAATAATAAGATGAAAAAAAAAAAAAAAACAATGTTGCTCACTTTTCTGTGTCTCCCTTTGAAAACAACAGCGAATGCCCCGTGCCCAATGAGGTCTTTCGTGTTGTACTCGTAATCGCCGACGATCTCCATTTTCCTCAGATCCGTCGCGAGCGTGTTATGAGAACCGAAACACTTCTCGCTCGGTTTATTTATCGTTAGTTTACAAACACACTGGAAAGGGCATCTCGCGCGCGGGTGCACCGAGTGAGAGAGGATTCGTCGCCCCTCATCGGGAGGAGGGATCAATACGCGGTGGAAGAGGAGAGCGCGGAGTAAACGTCAAGTGTGCGATGAGTCTCTTTTCGTTGCCCACTGAGCGTGTCCTGAGAAATGGAACGACGCACTCTTCTCTGTCCGTTCTGAACTATTTCCGGGGCTACATCTTGCACGGTGCACGATTGTGTCTGGCCGATCGCTGACTAACTCCGACGACTTCCGGAGACGGACGCGATGTACGCGGGTTGAGCTCGAACGAGTCTGTGTTGTTTGGAACGATCGAACGAAAAAAAAACAAGACGAAAATAACCGTTCGTCGTTGCTGCTTTATGCGCGACTGTCCGCGAGAAACACGGTTCTCTATTTCTCGCCCACCAGTTAGGGATTCGGGCTGGGGTCGCAGCGAGCGACGGCGAACGGCGGTTTCCGGCCGGAGCGGCCAATCGCGAGGCAGCGCCGCCGGCTCGCCATTGGTCGAGGCGCGGCCGCGAGCCAATGAGAACTCGCCTTGACCGCGAGCGAGCTTCACAGCTGCGCAGAAGCGAGATTCTCGCGCTGGGCGCATGGCGATTGGAATTCTGAAAAATACGAGTTTCAGATGTTTTTTTTTCTTCTTTTTTTTGCTATGTAGGACGGCTTGCCGTAATCGCCGTAATGGGCTGAACGAGGCCGGGATTAAGCCGCACGACTGCTACGAGGTAAGTTTTTTTTTTTTAATTTGTTTCTTTTTTTTGTTACGAGGAACGAGGTTGGGGAAAATAATCGGGACTAAGACAGTTTTTTTTTTTTTTTGAATTGAACAATGTCCATTATATTATATATTTTATTCCCACATACACACGGCACGTTGTGAACCTTTTCTTAAATATTAATAATAATATTACCGTTATTAATTTAATAATAATCGCCATTGCAATAATCAATAAATTTTAATCCGACGAAGAAAATAAAAGAAAAATGAAGAGAAACAATATTAAACTTAATAATTATGAATTCATTAGATATATATTTATATTATGTATGTATATATATGTATAATAAATCATATGGTAATAATCATTGTATTATCATATATTTATATGTACAGAGGGGTACAATATTGTTATTCTTTTATTAGTGTTTATATTTATAATCGCAATATTCATTATTATTATTATTTTTTTTTTATTTTTCTTTATTCTGTATACATACACAATTAATTAGATTTACGGGGGTATCGTGGGCCAGGGGAGGCCCCTCGCGCCGTTTTTTTTCTTTTTGCTTTTTCCTTTCTCTTGCTGCGGTGGTAATAATTATTATTTCGCGTACGATTTTTTTTTTCATTTTTTTTTTTTTTTTTTGGGGGGGTTTCTGGGTCGACGTTCGCGCACAATCGCGACTATATCGAATCGTCGTTCCCGTCGTTCGCTTTTTTTTTTAATATTCTCATCGCCTCGTTTATAATAATCTC
>JAPYZC010007562.1:0-10624 GCA_030522665.1 Ichneumoninae sp. A BG-2022a | reverse complement strand
ATTTTAGGTATTTTTAAACAACGATTTCTTTGCTTTCCGATGGCATCGCGGAAAAACCCAGGTGCCTATCGTGATCTACAGCAAGGCATACACAAGACGATGGATATGACGGGATTAAAAAGCTAGATACCGAGGTATCACTGGGAATTCTGGAATAAAAATCGAAAGGGCAAAAAAAAAAATTCAGGAGCGCATACTTCCATGTATTTTTTCGCGCCAAACGCAGATTCGACAAAGTGAAACGAGACGATGTTATATTTTGTTACACACTAAACCTGAATCGGTCAGCCGTTTTGCATAAAAGTCTAAGACGTTGACGTTGAAAAAAGTTGAAAATAAAAATTTTCATATCGCTTCCTCATAAAGTTGAAAATTGAAATTTTCAAATCGCTTCCTCATAAAAGCTCGTTTCTATTCCATAAATAAATAAATAAATAAAAATAAAAGCTGAAAATTGAAATTCGCGAAGCTTCCTCTATGAGGAAGCCAAAAATACAGACAATGCTTCCTCATAGAAGAAGCTTCGCGAATTTTTAGTTTTCTGATAAAAAAAATGTTTTCGTACAGTTCAAATATACATCAAAACATACCACAAAATTCACGGCGCTCACTTGTTTTTTTCGCCTTCTAAAAAAAAGCCTGAAAAAAACGCTCTATTTAGGCCTTGCCGAGCAGGACCTCCGAGTAAACGATCAAATTAATATTTCTCGAGCCAGTGTCACTTGAAGAATCGTTAAACAAAACACCCGCCGCGAACTTACTTTGTCCTTCTTCAATCCGCAATGCGTGAGAATCTTGGTGCGTCGCTGTCTCTTGATGAGCCTGCTCAGTCTCTGAGTCCTCTGAGCGCAGGTCAGTGGCCCACGGGCGCGAAATTCCTGTGGCGCGTCTTCGAGTGCCTTCCTCATCTCCTCGGCACTCTTCTCCGCCGGAGGGCTCTGTTTCGGCGTCACGGTGCTGAGTGGCATAACTTTCGCTATCATAGTCTCGCTCCTGACGCTCCAAGTCGATCCGCCGTATCTCTTGAGATTCATGAGATCGCCGATGCTGCCCCTCACCTGACTGCTCGTCAGCTGCAGATTCGTCCGGGAAAACGCCGGCGAGTGGGGCAACGAGCCGGAACAGCATTTCTCCGTCGATCTCACGACATCCGGAAGCGGCACCTTGACGTGCAGCTTGTCGAGATCCGAGAGGGAGGAACCGCGTCTTATGCGGTTCCTGAACTGCACCTGGACCGGCACCTTCGCCTTGGCCCCGCGTTCCCTCTCCCGATTATTAACGCTCCTCGACGACATCGACGACCTCATCGCGACGAGTCCCGCCTTCAGGGGAAAGAGCAGCGCCCACTCGGTCGACTTCTCGCGAGTCCCCATCGCTAATCCGGACCACTCGGACACGATTTTTTTTTCGACTTTTACTATTTTTCAACTCAAATCCCTGGAGCCGATTTTTATCGCCTCCGGCGTTTGGGCGACTCGCTCTTGATCCTGAGTTTAAAAAAAATCCTGGGGGATTCTTCACTCCCGAAGCTTTCGTCCTCACCCGATCCGATCTTGCAGAGATCGACGATCAGAAAGAAAGAGCAATTTACGATGTTTTTTTTTAATGTGTATTTTTTTAAGATTCGCTGTCACCGATCTATCGCAGTCGGCACGCTACTGCGAAGCGCCGACTTGTTTTTCCCCGTAACGGATCTCAACAGGCTCGGCTTTATCAACGTCGACTGGCGACATCCGGCACGACACGTTACCGCTCCAGCTGCGTATTATACCAATGCATGTCGGTGTATCCTCGTCACTTCCACCGCGCTATCCAATTCTTATCGAAGCTCTTTCGTTCGTACGATCCGCGATAGCGCGCTTACGCTCCGTCCGACCGCGAGCTTCCCCGCGATACCTTCGAGTCGTTGTTTACAAAAAAAAATTGTCGAGCCAAAGCTTTCAATTTTTTTTTTTTTTTTAATCTAAAATTGCGGCTCACTGCCCACTAATTTTTTACCGATCACTCGCTGATTCGTTGCCTGCTTTCACGGTATTATTTTTATTTTGTTACGTTTAAGATATTTTTGATAAAGCTTTTAAAGCTTCCTATATTTTTGATATACAAAACGTCGATAAAGGAGTCTCAATTTTTTGGGTCACTTGTTCTGTGGTTCGCTGCTTTCACTCTCTTATTTAAATTTTTTTATTTTTTTTTATTTGAATATATTTTGTTTACAAAAAATAAATTGTCGAGCCAAAGCTTTCAATTTTTTTTTTTTTTTAATTAAAATTACGGCTCACTGCCCACTAATTTTTGACCGATCACTTGCTGATTCGTTGCCTGCTTTTACGGTATTATTTTTATTTTATTACGTTTAAGATATTTTTGATAAAGCTTTTAAAGCTTCCTATATTTTTAATATACAAAACGTCGATAAAGGAGTCTCAATTTTTTGGGTCACTTGTTCTTTGGTTCGCTCTTTCACTCATTTAAATTTCTTTATGTTTTTTTTTTATTTGGATATATTTTTTTTATTGTATATAAAGCTTCGACGAACGAGTCTCTATATCTGGGTGATCCACTTTGACCGTCGGCCGATGGGGCAATGCCGTGAGTCAGCTGAGGCTCCGACGACCAGTTTACCGGTCCGTCGTGTTGGTATTGGTCGATTCTTCGGGTATTAGAATCTCTCGACAGCGACGTTGGAAGCGGAGACGAAGCGAGACGGAGAGAGCGAGAAGCCGGGTCGAGCGCCGATGGAAAAACCCTTGCCGGACCTCTCGCAGCTTTTTTCACTTAAGTTAACACGACCCCCCGCGAACTATCGTCGGACCCCTTCGCCGTGCTCTCGGTATCCGGCGACCCACGGCGTCGCGCGCCCCTCGGCCACACCGCAAGAGAGCCCCGGACACTTCCGTCTAATAAAAGCTAATAACGATCGATAATCGAGTTTCCGAGAAAGCGAGAAAGTCCGAGTGGATTTTCAACCCTGCTACGTACAACCTGAGAGAAGACTCTCCGAGCAGCTAATTGCAAGAAGAAAAATTATTTTTAATCGAAGAGAATTCGATTGATCGGATCTACGATTGGAAAAAAAAATAAAAAAAATTAGAAACTAATTCCAACCGATCTTAATGAAGATCGCGAAGCGACTGAGTAGGCCAGAAATAGTTTCGCAGCATCGAAGTAGATTCGGTCGGGATGAGGCGCGGACTCGGCGGGAGGGAAAAAATCGTCCCCGGTGTCTGCGACGCGAGGTGCGGGGGTCTAGACCTTGGCGACGAAGGTGATACGGCCAAACGCGTGTGTACATTATATTTAAAAAAAAGGAACTCGCAGCGGCGGCGACGATCGTCGTCGTAGGCCAAACTCGTCATACGGGCTTCCGATGGTCGCACGCACACGAATCGACGACTCTTCTGTTTTGCCGGGCAAGAATCACACGCGAGCTATCAATGCCCGTGCCATACGTGTGTTTACGACGAGCCTGGCCTACATAGATTACAACGCGGCAGCCTGTCGGACCTCGCGGTTGTCGCCGCTGGGCTCGTGTAACGTTGCGTCCGTCCGCGCTGTTACAGTCTCGTTGTCGCACAACGTCACATTGCCCAACGAGCACAAAGGGACGGCTCGTTGCGAAAGGACGTGCGCGCGGTCACCCGAGGCGGAGAATCGAAGAGGCCTAACTTGTGTGCTCAAGCACACGAGTTGAGACCTTTTGATCCTCGGACGGCGATGTTGACGGCTTTTCCGGGAAAGCGAGGCAAAATTTATCAAATAATGTATGCCCGTTAGTGACCATCAAGGGCGGCGTGTGTCGCCCTTGATTGTCGCCCTTTGGGACTTGGAGACACGGTAAAAAATAATTTCGTGAAATCGGAGTACGAAGTTTCGTTGATGATTTTTGTTGAATTAGTGAGAAAAACGTTTGTTCGGGATTGAATGGACAAACCGGGCCTTTTGTTTCCCGTGTCATTGACAATGTTGGTTTGAACTTTTGTTTGATAAACTAGAACTGGATGGTTGCGATCGGAAAATTAACAAATCAAAAATTGTGGACGTTTTTGGGGAATAGGGGTGGGGCAAAACGGGATAATGAGACAAAACGCAATTTTCCAATAACTTTTGAATGATGGCGATGGTGATACGTGGGGCAAGACGGGTTTGGACATCCAAAAATGATTGGAAAATTGAGTTTTGCCCTCACTTTTCCCTTTTGCCCCGCTGTGCCATTTTGGCCCGGTCTCCCTTAAGTTGTTGTAAAAAGTACCATTTTTTTTACTGTGCAGAAAGTCGTTCTGAGAGCCACACGGAGACGCCCACGGAAAAAACCCGTCGTCATAATTTATGATAATCGACCCGTCAAAACATAATTTGCGCGAAGAGCAAGAACGATCGGGGTTGTCATAAGGGTGATTATCCCTTATTCTTACGTGATCGTCTATATGGCCTTTCCGTTAATGGTAGTTTGTAAATGTCGCTTATAGTAGAAAATAAAACGAAGAAACGTGCCGATGGGGTCGCGAAAGTAGGACCAGATGCATTGTCGTATTATTTTACTGACATCAAATAAAAAATTGTGGACGTTTGTGGAGAATAAGTTGTTGTAACGGTACAATTTTTTTTCTGCACAGAAACTTCACGGAAAAAACGTGCTGGTATTTATTAATCGACCCGTCAAAACATAATTTGTGCGAAGAGCAAGAACGATCGGGGTTGTCATAAGGGTGATCATCCCTTATTCGTACGTGATCGTCCATATAGCGTTTTCGTTAATGGTAATCTGTAAATGTCGCTCATAGTATAAAAAAAACGAAGAAACGTGCCGATGGGGTCGTAAAAGTAGGACCAATCGCGTTTTCGTACAACGTCACGTCCCTTCCGAATTCGAAGGGACTGACACTGCTCGTTGCCGAGGAACGCGTTTTCGGTGAGCCGGGCTGAGAATCAAAAGGGTCTAACTTGTGTCTTTATGGGCAGGAGTTACGACCTTTTGATTCTTAACCGTCGATGTGACGACAGCTTTTCCGAGGAAGCGAGACAAAATTTACCGACGAAATCTACACCTATTAGTAATAATCAACTCTGGTTTGGGGATGGCTAATTCATGTCCTTAAGGTGAGGCCAAATATCAACACAACCGCAAAATATTTTGAATCTATTTCTTCCTGAAACGGTTTTTTCATTTAATAAAATCGTTTCGGAGAAAAATGGATCAAAAAATGGTACTCCGTATATCTCGCACTCGTACGCATTGAGCCTTAAAAAACCACCATTGTAAGCGATAATACAATTGGGCCGCTCAATTTAAGGGTTTCCTCGATTGCCATCAAACGCAGTGAGCGCCACAATTCGTTTTTTTTTTATTTTACTAGCAACTAGCAACAACCCGCTAGCTTCGCCACGGTCCTTTCATTGCTTTTCACGTCCCGTGGCGTGACCCGACACTCGCTTTTGGGGTAGGTGTGCCTATCTTATAAACGGACCGGATGATCCGGATTGGCTGCGAAAACCGACTTTACGATTTCGATTATTTCGATATATGTATCACGATCGTTCGTGAGTCATTTCTCTTTTTAAGAGGGGAGATAAAACCGTTTCGGGGAAAAACGTGTTCGGAATATTCTGAAGTTATGACGATCCTTAGCTCCACCTTAGGGTGACGTGAAATACCGACGCCGATAACAAAAACTGTACTGAGCGCCGTTTTTAGACCGCGGTCCGCCGAGAAAAACAAAATTGGCTTTCGCCGCCGAATCAGCCAACGCAGCGAAAGACAATTATCTCTTTCCGCACCCGTCTCCGGTCTGAAAACGGCATTCAGGACAGTTTTTGTTATCAACTGGAAACGGCGCACGTGGGCGGGACGTTATACCGCGTCACCTTAGGATACGGGACTTCATCCTGAATGAGTAATGGCACTCTGCTCTTAAAATTTAATGTGTTTATCCTCATCAGACTCTGGGATACAAGTTTGTCACTCTGCATATAGTAACTAAGAAGCATCCCCTTGCATCAAGGGCTCCGTACCCTTTCATATGCAATGAATGACTGATTGATTGATTAATTGATTGATTGCTGCACATAGGAGGGCATACAAATTTCGTAAATCCTTCATCGTCAGTAGTACGTATTTTTGGAATGAGCTCCCGACAAAAGTCACAGAGCCACCTTTTAGTGCGCGTCTTTCGCCGCATCCCGGTTCGCGTGAGCGGGGTGGTGCGAGGGCTTCAGGAAGTCCTTGCGTCTTGTCTGATGCCGCCTGAGTCTGCGAGAGGAATGCACCCAGAAAAAAATTTATTTGACGGCCACCGTTTATTAAGATTAAGTAAAATATTTATTCGATTTAAATAAATATTTCTTTACATTAAGTAAATAGTTGCTTAAATGAAATAAATATTTATTTAAATCAAATAAATATTTCACTTAATCTTAATAAACGGTGTCCATCAAATAAATTCTTTTCTGGGTGTGAGGGAGAAATACAAACACTTCCCGATCGGATAATAGGATAAAAATCTGAAAAAATCAATTCTATGGAAGGTGTTAAAAAGATTGTTTGCGCATAATAATCATTCCAAGATGTTATCAGCAAATTAGTGAAATAAACAATTATGCAATAAATTACCCGGCAAGCTAATTTTTTTATCCTGAAAATGATTCGTTACGTTTTTTTTAATAAGTATGCATTTTTCTCAATTGTATGTATTGTTTGAAAATTGGTGGAACGTAGGTGGCGTCAGATATGACGCAAGGACTACCTTACATTGCTGTCATATGCAGTACCGGTTTTCGCACATGCAAATAGGCTAATGGAGTATAAGCTTATATCCAGATTTCAAATAATTTGTTTTCTTCTTTTTTACTCCCTCGGTCTTTACTTTTTGCTCCACCATTTTAAACTTTGCCTACTGCATTGCTTGTTCTGCTTAATCTGTACTAGTCCTGTTTTAGGTTTAAGTGAAATCTACACTAAATTTAAATAAAGTTTCATCTATCCATCTATTTGCCTGTCTATTTGAAGTAAAAACGTTGTTTCAATTCTACTCTGAATTCGTACAATTTCATACCGGATTGAAACGATAACATGTCACCTTGACAGTCTTGCTGTCGTTGTTCCAATCATATGGAATTGTAAGAATTTAAAGTAGAATTAAAAAAACATTTTTTTCTTCGGCAGCCCGCAAACAAATTTTTTTCAGTGTATCTATCTGTCTATTCGCTGATTGGTTGATGATCAAGGACGTTGTGTGTTCCCATGGAAAAAGCCTGTTGGTATTTATTAATCGACCCGTGAAAGAATCGTTTGTGCGAAGAGCAAGAACCATAAGGGTGTGACCCTCTTCATGGCCTTTTCGTTAATGGAAGTTTGTCGCTTATAGTTATTAAAAACAATAAAAAAATACAGAGAAACGTGTCGATGGGGACGCGAAAGTAGGACCGAAGGGGTGAACCAAACCCGTGGAATATCGCAAAGCCAACCGGAAAGTCCACGTAATCGTGTGGAATAATGCTCGAGAGCCTTTGGCGTTGCCGCGGGCGGGTTTGGTCGCTCGAACGTCGTCTCCGGGTGGATAAAATTATACCGTCGTTAATCAAACTGAACGATGGCCAGGGAAGCATGCGAGAACGACATTCGAGCGACAACGTAATATATCGAAAAAAAAAGAAAAAAACAATCAACCACCCACACACTCAAACGGAAGACCAGCACGCCCTGTACCGCTTATTTTTATTCTTAAAATAAAAGTATACTGTACACTGAGAGAAGGATCTAGTAAAAATTACCGATGGTCTAAGAAAAATTGCCGATGATCTAAGAAAGATTACCGATGATCTAAGAATAACTACTGATGATCTAAGAAAATTACCGATGATCTAAGAACAATTACCAATTATCTAAAAAAAATTACCGAAGATCTAAAAAAAATTACCGATGATCTAAAAAAAATTACCGATGATCTAAGAAAAATTACCGATGATCTAAGAAAAATTACCGATGATCTAAAAAAAATTACCGATGATCTAAGAAAAATTACCGATGATCTAAGAAAAATTGCCGATGATGTAAGAACAATTACCGATGATCTAAGAAAAATTGCCGATGATGTAAGAAAAATGACACCATAGCACATAGTAGTAGGGCGCCAGGGTGCCATCTACGGCAGAAAGTCTCAGATCATCCAAGAATTTTCGTGATAATATCTTAGAAAAATTCTTATAAATCCGCTAGTGGATTTATCCATAGGTGGCACACTAGCGTCCTACTACTATGTGATATGATAATATCTCTTAAGCGATATAGTCATTTTACCAGATCCTTCTCTCAGCGTACAGCAAAATGATAAAAAATATACAACCGTAAAAAAATACATATATATGCATATACATCCACTTTACCAAACTATTACGATAAAATGTCTTCATCCATCGGCCGGAAGCTAAATTATTATTCTTCGCTCGTCACCGTAATTCGCCGAGAGACTTTTCTTCGGGCGTATTGCAAGGAGTAATTCAAGCTTCGTTCTCGATTCAGAAGAATTCAAGTACCGTGAAATGAAGAGGAAGATACAGCGTCGCCGTGGCTGCGGATGTGATGTATAGTGATAGAAAAATTAAGCCCGGTCGAGTGGAGAAGGTGCGGGAGGGAGACGAGGGAGATGAGCAGCGAGAGATAAAGGCGGGCGGGGGGGACGAGTGAAGATACGGAAGATGAAGAGAGGAAAAGTATCTGCATAATATGCAAAGCGGGAATCGTCAGGGCATGGAAACGTTTCATGGGCCCAGGAGAAGATATATATAAACGAGCGCGCGAGAACGACGGGGACGACCGGGCGGAGCGGCGAAGGAGGGAGGAAAACGATGCAGATGTGCCTAAGAGCAGAAAGTCCCCGAGGAGAGAAACCTGTCGCGGTTACCGCGCGAGAATGTCCTGGACGAAATTTGAATGCAACCAATGCGAACGAAACTCCCTCGCTCCAGCCCCGCTTTCTTCGGGCTCGGAATATGCGAATAGCGGGAAGAGTTGCTGGCCATACCTGAGAGAAGAAAACGTGCTTTCCCCCGGGTCTGCGAACGCGCAGGGAGGAAATCGATTCGGCCGCCCGACCGCCGCGCGGCGCCCGTTTATCGATATCGGAAAAAGCATTTTCTCTGACTAATGCTAACCGCGGAGAACAGCGCTTCCTCTTTTTTTTTTTTTTTTTTTTTTTTCAGTCCTATCTGCGAGAAACGCGTGCGCGCATATAGTGCCAAAAGCGATTCGATAAAGCGGATACTAAAGCGCGAAAGATTTACGGAGGTGGATGTTTCGATGTTTCTCTCCTGGGAGTGTTCGAGGGGACGAGTGGTTAAGGAAAAATTGGTCGTTTCGTTGGGAGTTAATTTTTTTTTCAATTCTCAGAAGAGGGGGCGGGGAGGATAACAACGATCAAACTTAATGGACATCGTCGTTAAGGAGGAAAAAAAGTCGGACGATTAAGAGGCCGGATCTTGAGGAACGAATGCTGCGATGGTTTGCTGTAATTGACTCGGGACGCAACGTCGGCGCAGGAAGAAAAGCGTGGGAGGGGCTCGGCAGGGTGGAGGAAGGACCAGACGTCATGTCCAATTTTTGTACCCGTTAGTGAGGGTCTTTAGTGTCATTCCGCACTTTTTCTTCGCTTCAAAGGCTGACGTTTGTTCGGGCTTCTTCATCTTTTTTTTCGAATGAGGTCTAAATTTGTACAATTGGTTATCCAAAAGTGCATTTGTCGATAGTTGAGGAGGATGATTTGTACATTAATTGCGATGGTCTTGTAAGAACGATAACAGGTAAATGCAAATTTCCACGATTGTGAGTTTTTGTTGGGTTTTTTCAAACTACAATTCGTATTTTTTTAAACGATTTTAATGCTACATGGCTCATTTTGTTTTTCAAACTTTGCTGTACGAATTGACCGAGTAAATTTTGGGAAGGTTTGACCGTTTAACAAATACGGCCCGTTGTTTAACCGGCGATTTTTTTCCGCAGGCAAATTGCTGTCGTTGTTAAAAAGACAATTTTTTTTTAAACCTACTCGGTGAATTCGTAAAGCAACGTTCGAGAAACAAAATGAGCTGCCTATGTTAAAAGCGATTGAAAAATAAGGATCCTTCTTTCAAAAAACTCAACGAAAATGTATCGTCATGGAAACTTGCACTTATCAGTTTATGTATTTGGAAAAACATCGTTATCAAAGGTTTCCTTGATCGAGAACTTTTTTTAACGCGGGTATTCGAGGAACAATGTCGTTTTTTTGCACGCAGTTAGTACAGGGTGTTATGAACTTTAATTTTTTAAATTGAAAAACGACCTTGATTGTTATAATAAATCCGTTGTTAAATGATATTTTTCAATTAAAAAAACTCAAACTTCATAACACCTTGTACTAACTATGTGTAAAAACCCGACCTTATCCTTGTAAAACCCGAGTTAAAATTACCCGGCAACAAAACTTTTCTTTTTTATGAAAATTATTAGTTTATTTTTCTGAATACGTATGATTTTTTTCAGTTTTTTAAGTAATCGTTGATTTTTATTTTTTTTTATAGAACAAAAATCAACGATTACTTAAAAATCTGAAAAAATTCATACGTATTCAGAAAAATAAACGAATCATTT
>JAPYZC010007559.1:0-10401 GCA_030522665.1 Ichneumoninae sp. A BG-2022a | reverse complement strand
CATTATTATGGACGAACAATCTTATCAGCATCTTCCATATGCTTGATTTTTTTCAGATTTTTATCCGATCGAGAAGTATTTGTAATTCTCTTTTATTCCACTCAAACTTAGGCGGCGTCAGTCATTGCGCTAGTACTACCTTAAGATTCTTTTACATTTGAGGTAAATGGGAACTATATGGAAAAAATGCATTATTAAAATATCCGTCATGGTGTGGTCGGGAATCGCTACTTAAAATCTTCGAAGTACTTTCGTGAGGCGGATCTCACTTGCCATTAATTCTCGATATAGGCTCCTCGAGCTAACGGCACTCGACATTCTCGATTCCCACACTCGAGCTTTGAATTTTCATACACTGACGTCAGTCGCTACTTCGAATACATACATTTTCCAGATCAATTAAAAAATAGTAATTAACGACATATATTAGCAGTTATACAAAATATATAAAAATATTAATAATAATAAAATTACATAAAAAAAGAATAATTCTCTTTTTAAAGTTCGTTACACACTGATAAAAAAGTACAATTGAATCAACTAAGATTCGGTCAGGGATGTTCAAATAAATATTTAGTTGGTCGAACAAAATATTTTAATGACTCAAACATATTTTGGTTAGATCACCCAATAAATTGTTGAACTAATAAATTTTTTTACTGTACCAACAAAATATTTAGTTGAACGTCCCCGTCCGAATCTTAGTTGATTGAACCGTATTGTTTTATCAGTGCAAAAATCAGTCTTTGACATTGCCTGTTAAAACTTTCGCAAAGAAATGTCCATTCACGATTCAACCTTAAACAAATCAGATTAAAAAACCCCAAAGCCCAAATCTTCGCTGTAACAACCACCAAAGAAAGGAATCACGTGAATTAGAATCGTCGAGGCTCTGATCCGATTTATCCTCACTAACGAGGAGTTAAGCGGCTTTAACCAGGCTGCCGGGTCATTACGATAAAAGTTTGCCGGGGAAGAAACTCGGGATCGGATGAAATAGACCTCGGTGGGCAGAAGTGGGGGAAAGATGATAGAGCGAAAGGGCGATCGGGTGTGGCGTCCGGCGACGATAGCCCGCACTCTTTCCACTGACTATTATCCGTCATAAACTAGCTCGGCTAAGCCCACCTCTGACTGTCGGGCCACGAGCGCGCGGCGAGTCCGCGCTCGCGCTTTAACCGCCTTAATCACCCGCATCGTTTTCTACACCCCCGTGATTTAGATTCGTGCCGCTCTATCTGCGTCTTTATTTTTTTTTCATCTCTGAGGACTGCAGGCTAACAAACTCGAAACCGTTGACGTCCGGACGTGTCCCGGACAAGTTTGTACACCGGCCGTCTCGCAGCGTATTATTAAAGTAGCATAGACGAGCGGATCCCGAGAGAGTCCGGGCGTACGGTAATCGAGCGAAGCTTTCGCCACGGGGAGTTTGAATTATGTTCTATCGTTCGGAATTGAAAAATTGCGAGTCCTCGTCGGGGGAGGGTCTCGAGGCGCGAGAAACAACGCCGCTTTCGCCGGGGAATAGAGCCGAGATATAAGTCGTGGCAGTTCGGTGAGATAAGAGTTGTCCCGGGGGTCTTGTTCGCGCTCGGCAAATCACGACGTGTCGTATCGGGGGAACGAGGAGGCGGAGAGAGAATGAGATTCCGGAGCAACGAAGATATATTCGTTGTCTTTCGCTCTCTCGTTGACACGTCGGCTTTCTCGATTGAACGTCAGCTGTAACTATAAATTTCAGTCAGCGGTCACTTTCGGTCAAACTTTCAATTAAACTTCAGTATTGTTCTCAGACTAACTCCAATGTAACTTTCAGCCAAACTTACGCACAACTTTTAGTCAAACTTTAGTACAACTTTCAGTCAAACTTTGGGTCAAACTTTAGTACAATTTTCAGTCAAACTTTCGGTCAAACTTTAGTACAATTTTCAGTCAAACTTTAGTACAACTTTCAGTCAAACTTTGGGTCAAACTTTAGTACAACTTTGAGTCAAACTTTGAGTCGAACTTTCAGTCAAACTTTCCGTCAAACTTGCCGTCAAACTTTCCGTCGAACTTTCAGTCGAACTTTCAGTCAAACTTTCATTCAAACTTTGAGTCAAACTTTGAGTCAAACTTTGAGTCAAACTTTGAGTCAAACTTTGAGTCAAACTTTGAGTCAAACTTTGAGTCAAATTTTGAGTCAAACTTTGAGTCAAACTTTCAGTCACAAAGTGGTGTAGCTCGTTATTGTGTCAAAGTATTCTCACTAAGGATTCTAGGTCTACCCGGAAAGCTTTAAGGTTTGCGGTTGTTGTTATTATTATTATTGTAAGAAGCGAGTTACCGTTGCTGAAATGGGTTTGGAATGGAGACTGAAAGCATCCTTCGGGGCATCGGGTAGAACGACCCGCTAAAGAGACGCGTTAAACGGACGTTGACGACAAGAACGACGACGTAAGGCTAATTGCAGATTTCACTCGGGCGAATTGAGTGTCCTAAGTGAGTGAGCAAACTGGCGGTCGCGTCGTGGCCATGTATAATTTTTTTATTCGTATTTCGTGTCAAGCTAAAACTGGACGCGTATTTACAAGCGCGAACGCGATTCTATATTCGGTTCCTCGCCGCATTATTTCTATTGTCTCAAGTACCGAATAAAAAATTTTTTGGCTTCTAGTAATCTTATTGATAAATAAAAGTTATATTGCTGACAAACAGCACTTTCGGTGTTTCTGGAATTAAAAAAATTTATCTTGATTACACTTATCGACACCGATGCACAGCGCAATTGAAACTGAGATACCGAGAGAAATTCTCCTTCGCGAACCTCGAGCCTCGGTACGTACGTGAGAGCACTTGAATTCCCAGAGACGTAGGCGGACAGAAACCGCGTGCGAGATTTTTTTTTTTCACTGCAGTTCCTCTAGAAAATCAAGTGCACCGACGGTCTGGGAATGCACTTGAACTCGCCGTGCATACGGCAGGGCAGTGCACCGGATTTTTTTGTTACCTTGGCAAGAAATCAGCTCCTTTGTCTCGAACGGATTGACCATATAAAAAAATGTCTGCAATTTATAAATTCGATAAATAATTGGAGCTTAATTGAATATTGTTGTAAACAATAATAAAATATCAATAATTTAACACAAACTTTTAACGGGACAAAAAATTGTCTCATTTCTCCTTTAATGACAAATAAATAAAATAGCAGCGAAAAAAGAAATGTATGTTATAGTTTTGTATAGCATACTTTTTTTTATCGGTTTCCCAATGACGCACCTCGTCGAACGGCGAAACATCACAGAAACATAGTGCGAGAATCCACGGGGCTTTGCGGCCGCTCGTCGTTAAACGTTCCTGCCTTGCGGACCCGAGCAATCAACAGATAAGATTTACGGTTACGAAATAGCGAGGTGTTACTTAACGCCGCGGGTATCAGTCAGCTGGATTGCCGCACGCCCTCGTGTCCTTCCATATTGTATTATGATACTCTCGGTCGGACTATCCGGTGTCTCTTGTTGTGTCTCGGACTTAAGCCTCGTTTCCTTTGCCCTCCTGTCGTTACGATTTAATCGCTCAATCGTTCCATCTTTTAAGAGTGCGGTCGACCACTCTTCGACGCCTCATCCAACGGTTTTAATTATCTTTCCATTGTCGCATCGGGCGTTCTTTTTCAGTCATTTTCAATTCGACTTTTGTGGTTTCGCGGTATTTCGTCGCGCCAGATGATTTATCGACGGTGTTCTTTTCCGCCCCGTCAAAGTCACTGTAATAATAATCATAATAATCATAATAATTATAATAATCATAATAATTATAATAATCATAATAAAAGTGATAATTGTGATACTCATTAAAAACAATTAGTAGATTGTTATTATAATGTTTACTTAAACATGATACAACGACAGACATTTTTATATGTCAGCAGTTTGTTTTTCTTTAGCAGAAAAATACTATTATGATGATCAAAGTCACTGTAATAATAATAATAATAATAAAAGTGATAATTGTGATAATCAGTAAAAACGTTTAGTAGATTGTTATTATAATGTTTACTTAAACAGATACAACGACACACATTTTTATATGTCAGCTGTTGGTTTCATTTAGCAGAAAAATACTATTATCATTATGTCGTCGGAGCCTACTCAGCGAAAATTCGGTAAAGAAGAGAGATACTGATCGTGTTCGGTTGTCCGGGCAAAGAGCGTTTTCGAGTAGCCGGTGAATCGGCGCTTAAATCACGTCGGACGTTGAGAAGATAGGTGGAGGGGTCGGAGGAAGAGACTCGAATCCCAAGAATTCCCGCGGGGGGGGGGGGAGAGGGCCGAAAAGTGACGAGTTTAAATGGTTTCGAGGTCTTCGCGAACATTTTTTTTCTCTCTCCTCTGCTCGTCGGCAGGGAAACCGTGGGCAGAATTGACCATGTTTGGTGTCCGAGTGTCGCGCGAAATTCTTGGTGTCCGAGGAAAAGAGCCGTTCCCGAAGATCCCGAAGAGCCGCGAGACCGGTGGCCGGCTTGTTTGCCATTCCGTTCGCATGCCGAGGGAGAGAAAGGCAAATCGCGACGACCGAAAGGCGCCACCGCTTCGGTTTATCTATTTACCGATGTTGCTAGCTACTTTCGGAAAGATCAATGACCTCTGTTGGATCTCTAGAAAAAAAAAGATTTTCTATTGGGAAAATAAAAATCGGTACGACAATGAATCCCGAACCTGAGGAAAGTTACGAAATCGTGGAAATCGGTAACGAAGACTCGATTCTATTTTCCTCCATTCGATAATCCCCCCAAGATCCTATTTTAGACGTCGAGAACATAATTCCAGATCAATTAATAGCTGTAATTAATAATGAAAAAAATCGTGCAAATCGGTAACGAAGACTCGATTAAATTTTCCTCCATTCATTCCCCCGGTAATGCGATCTCACCGACTGGGGATACAATTCTAAATAAATTAACGGCCGCGAATAATATATATTTATAGCGAAAACCGGACATTAAATCTCCCTCGACGAGACCATTATTTCCGAAAGAAAAAAAATTGAGACCGTCCAAGTCAAGACCGTTGAAGATGGGACAAATCGGCGGAGCGACAATGAACTCCGAACCTGGTTGAAAAAAAGAAAAAAAAAAAATGTCCAAATCGGTAACGAAGACTCGATTCTATTTCCTCTATCCAACCCCTGGGGGTGAACCTATTTTCGCCGCCGAGGATATAATTCCACGTGAATTAATAGCTTCCCCTCCCGGTAACATATGTTTACGGCGAAAACTGGGCGTTAAATCTCCCTCGACGAGTCCATTATTTCGTCAAGCAGATTAATACCGGTCGTTAAGGGTTTCCCGGCTAGAAGCGTCCGAGTCCGGCGAGCCGCTATCGGCGATGCTGCAAAAGGATCAAGAGTTTCCTCGCCGGCTGGCGGAGTGTTTTTTGTTGCGCCGATATAGTGCCTCGGAGTTCCGTCTGTTTACGTCGCTTTGCCAAACATCGCGCCCGCCCGTTACTTCGAGCAGCCGTCCCGCAACGCGACGAAAACGTTGAATGAAAATTCTCGAGAAACAAACATTGCCCGCTCGCCGCATCGTTCTTTGAACTCGCGACGGTAAAACAGCGAGAAAGAAAAAGCAAAAAGATGATTTTACACGACTTTCGCCGTTACAGCGAAGGATGTAAGCGGTCGAAAGCTCCCGATGACGGTAACGGGAGTCGAAACGAGTCTACCGAGAATTATGGCTCCGTCGAGCTTGTCCCTCGGTGGTCACGGTTCACTGTTTTCACTATTATTGCTCTTCCCCCGATTCTACGCAAATAGCTTCTTCGCAGACTCTCGCGAAGCTTGAGAATCAAACACTCGGGAGAGTGTTGTTTTACGTCCCGGGTTCGACTTCACAAAGTTCGTCGGAAATGGATCTCATAGTTGTCCTTGACCTTCAGTAACATTTTTTTTCCACGCAATATTACATTTTCTTTCGGATAGGGTAAACCGACCAGTGAATGAACGAAATCGCTTAAGTATTAAATAGAAAAAATGTCGTCGATCCAAGACGAATAATTTTGTGATGATAATTTCGAGAAAAATTCACAGATTTTTTTGAGATCGGTATCACAGTTGTATGGCAAGTTTTTACTAGAAGAAAAAAGTTTCTTACTCATAGCACAACGTACTACGCAAGATACTAAGCGGCTGCATTGTTGAGTCAACGAATAAACGTTTAGATCAGTTGAATAATTGGTTTTCGAGGGTGAGTCATGAATCATATATGTAGAGAAAGAGTTATGCTATCATTTCGGCAAAAGTTTTTGCATAAATTCACAATATTGAGCTAGAAATACGTATATTCATTCACTGGTCTAATTTTTACCCTCTTTCCCAGTGAATGAAACGGTGGGCTTCATTGTCGTGATTATTATGAAGTGATGAATAAATTGACTCATCATTTTTAATTTTCGACTTTTTTTTCGAGATTGTAAAATAACTTGTTAATATATCTTTTCACTTAGCTGTATCTGTATATGTTAAATTTCATCGAGAGTTCATTGTTATTGCTGGATGAGAAAAAAATCTATCACCTGCAATATTATTTTTAACAGATAAATTCGACAGAAAAGAAAGGCGAGAAAAACTATACGAAAGATTTAAATACACAGAAAAAAAATATGGTAGAAAGAAAGGGTCAGATAAATCCAAGACAGAAGAACCAAAATTACTTCGATCCTAACTGTTACAATTTGGACTATTCTCGACCGCATCGCTATTCAAGTCAAAAAGTTTAAACACTTTATGTTTATACTTTATAGCATTATTCCAGTCAAAAGTAACCCTCTGTGATTGTTAAAATATGATATTTAACTCATTTGTTGACAAATATATGTACGTCATCCTGTACGTGGAATACCCGTTCATTCACTGGTAAGTGGCCGTTCCTTCACTAGCAATTTCGTTCGTTTACTGGTGTATCAGTCTTTTGGGCACTTTTCCCTTTATTTACCCAATGCCTTATTCTGAAAACACACTCAATATTTTATTTAGTACAAACTATACAGATGCTAAAAGCGATTCTGATAATTATTCTATTTTTACGTCTTTAGTGAATACAGCAAGTCGCTTATTCGTTCATTCACTGGTCGGCTTGCCCAAGTTTTGTAACCTCATTTAGCACAATTTATTGAATAACAAAGTATATTTATGCAATCACTTTAAATAGTACTAGTAGTGGATTTGTTGACAATATGCCAGATGAAACAATTTTTGGTACATGCCATGACACAGCGTCGATTGTCGTGAGAACATATTGTATGTTCTCATTATTAATGCGCGTGGTTTTGGGGCTGACATTATTAATAATGACAAACGTTAATTATCCCGATCACGTATCCCTTTGAAAAAAAGTCGTTAATAATTTTTAATTACTAGTTATTGATCGTGGTTGAACTGTGTGCATGAACGCCACGGTTCTTCGCACGCAACGTCTCGTCCTCTTTATCTCATTCCAGCTGGTCCATTTTAGAGAATCAGCATGACCCAGACAAAAGCCACCACGGGCTGTAACAACACAACAGTGCTTGTTGTGTTACAGTCGGTGTTTAGAGCTCGTCGAGTTCCCTCGGCGAGCTGCGATGCGCCCGCCCGTACGAACTGTGACCCCGCGGTGAATACGTGCGACTTGCAGCTGCACGACCCATTACCACCGACGACGTTTATCGCCCCTCGGCTATGCTCCGTCTTTTATACCCTGATCCAATTTTTTTTTCTTCTTCCTCCTCTACGTACCTTTGTTCAACGAGAAGACCAAGTTTGCCGGTTTTCAACCTTGGAAATATTAACATGACCATAAAAATGTCTGCATCTTCAAAAATTAACTTCGGCAACTTGTAGCTCCTAAATTATCGGCTTGGGAAAATTCTGGAAGCACTCTTTTGTTCCTTTTTTGATTCTCTACCGACGCATTTCCTCGGATTTTTTTTTTTATTAATTTTTGAGCTATTTATTATAAATTAAATATTTTGGCACGGTTTAAATAATGAACTAAAAAAATCTGTACTGGTGTAGAATTGAACGTAGATAAAAAAGTTGTAAAGGTTTTTTTTTTAGTTCATTATTTAAACCGTGGTAGCGGGCCAAAATATTAAATTTATAAAAAATAGCTCAAAACATTATTTTAAAAAAATCCGAGGAAATGCGTTGGTAGAGAATCAAAAAAGGAACAAAAAAGTCCTTACAGATTTTTTTCCCAAGCCGATAATTTAGGCGCTACAAGTTGCCAAAGTTACCAAAAAAGAAGATGCAGAAATTTTTAGGGTCATAATATTAACAAATTTTATAAATGAATAGAATAAAATACAAAATGTTGAGAATATTTAGCGGAGAGTCAAAATGTAGTTTTTACCATAGGATGGAAAAATATTTATAAATCTCTATAATATTACTTTACAGATGAAAGAAACAAAAATTTAACGATGTGCCAATTTCTAGCGGTTTTTAATTTTTTTAAAACTAATATTTTCTTTTTCTATCGTTACAGATGAAAGAGACGCGATCCAGAAGAAGACGTTTACGAAATGGGTGAACAAGCATTTGAAAAAGGTAAGAGAGTAAAAAAAAATTCAATCCAATATTTTTACATTTTGTTTTGAAAAATGAGATCGTGGCAACAAGGAATAATCGGTATCGCGTATACATAATAATTTAACGAGTTATGATCATCGAGTGTTTATTTAACGAACTACGAAGTTCATCGAAATTTACATATTCATTGACGAGACGCCGTTTTCGGGAACGAAGCTCATATTGAATATGGATGTAACAACGTATCGACCATGTCCGATCGACTATTGCGATGCTAATCATTCGACGCAGAGTCCGAGCTATTTATGAAAAAATAATAATAATGATCATAAAAAAATATACATAACAAAAAACGAGTAGGAAGCAGAAAAATCGGTAACAAGACGCAGTTCGCAACCGAGGTCAGAGTAAAGAGTAACAATTTTTTTCCGTCATTGTCGTTCGGAGGACTCGTTGTATATTCGAATGGGAGTTCGAGAGTTCTTCATGATTTATTTATCGGCACACATTCGTCTGAATGGCCATTCGCACTTCTTGAGAAAAAAAAATCTATTATCATCGCGGGGTTCGCGGTTATTCTCGAGTCGGAGAAATCTTCTCCGAGCAACCGGTTCAAAAGTGCTGAGCCGGTAGAATGCTAAAATCCGACACGTGGGAGGGAGAGCCAAAAATTGCGTGGCTAAAAATTATCATAAATTTCGGTCGTAATTTAACTGTTAACGGTCAAGGATGAAATTAACGAAAATTAATATTAATATTGATGAAAAACTTTCGACAATAAGACAATTGTCGATGTTAACTTTTAAGGTCAATAATATAAATCTGAAGTTAATATCGACACAAAAAAAAATTACTTTCTGAAAATATCAGGAAACCTTGTTATTTTCTTACCGATTTTTTTCCGTTTCCTTTCTTTTCTATACATTCGATGGGAAGATTCTATCGTGGAGTACAATCGTTGGAGTTCTTTCCAACTTTCTTTTATTTCATTTTATCACCTGAGTGTTCGCGTGAAATCGCGATCGAGCAGATCGTGAGATCTTGGATCATGAGAAAATTTGGGATTGAAACTATCACGTTGCAAGTTGCAACTTCGACCTTTGGGTAAATGGAGACGATGCATCGATTTCCGTGAATCGAATCGCGATAATCGTTTATCGGGTTCAATCTATCCATAAATCAGCCGCTTATCTGGATACGAGTTTGATCAGCCGCTAATTGAGTAGACGAGTTCACATCGTTGGATCGGAAAATCGATCGATTTCTACCTGACGTTGTATAATCATTTCTTAATAATGGTATTAAAATCTTCGCGTAAAAGTAATTCGCACAAAATCTTTGCAGCATAAAAATCTTAACACGAATCTCGCAATATTTATAAATAGATATGATCTTGGCGGATAATTTATTCGACTATAAATTGACCGATAGACATGTCATTTCGAACCAGTTTTCCTCATTCAACGACGAAGTTTTTTTTTTTTGTAAATGCGTTACAAACAATTTTCATGCTTTAACCTTTTGACGGATTCATATTTTTCTTCATTTTTTAAGTACCCTACACTGTAAAAAAAAAATGCAAATTTAATGTACCGATATTGGAAGCTTTTATGCGTAAACCAGTATATTAAATTCAATGTACAAATATTATGTAAAATTCCAGTAGTTTTAAAGTAATTTTTAAATACGTTTAGTACTATTACAGTACTTTTATTAAAAATACCACCTCTTATTATTTTTTATTTACCGTAAATTCATTTTACACAACATTTGTATATTAAATTGAATATACTAGTTTATGCATAAAAGATTCCAATACAAGTACATTAATTTCGATGCAGACATTTTTTA
>JAPYZC010007558.1:0-15924 GCA_030522665.1 Ichneumoninae sp. A BG-2022a | reverse complement strand
AGCGGTCACCCATCCAAGTACTGACCGCGAACGAATCAGCTTGACTTGGGGGACCACCAGAGCCGTGCGCCAACCGCGCATCCACCGCTGTCGGTTTACAAATGAATTAATTATCCGAATTATTTAGTCACGAAGCCATTTAACCACCCCTAAACACACATTCCCTACATACATACACAACATACAAAGTCGTAACAAGGTTGTTGGAAGAATTACAACAAAGCCTATACCGTTCCCTTCATATAAAAATAGCCAACACAGAACAAGAAAGATACGAGCTGAAAGACTTTCGTCAATGCCTCGTTGGTATGTTATGTTACGATTGTGTACGTAACCCTTCGACCCTTTATAAGTCATACCTCAAACTAGCAATACATCGTCCGCACACGTCTCTTAGTCCCGCTTCGATACGATTTTGGGCGGTGTGACTTACAAAGGATTAAATCACCCGCTTTATGTACGAATGTTCTATTTCTACTCTTTGTAACTTTATGTCAATAAACGCACTTACTGTTAGTACTATTTAGTTATTCGGTTGTACCAGCTATCGCAAAGTATCCGATACATATACATATATACACATATTTACGCAATAAAAAATGAATCGCAAATATGGGAGTGTACTCTCGTTTCCGCGTTCTACCCGACACTTACGCTCCGCTCCTCGCTTGTTTGGCGGTATCGTTTCTCCGTGGATAAATTATGGAATAATTATCGAGTGTAAATATCGTGATTGTGCTCACCCGATAGGTTGCCCCAGGCTGGAAGCGATACATATACGCGAGCTCGTTCGCTTTCAACCCCCTTCTCTCTACTGTTGTAAGTTTCTTTTTCTCTCGTTCTCCTCGAGATAGCCGCGGACGCGTCTTCTCTCATCCGCCTCTCTCTCCGCCGTGCAGTTTCTTCGCGCGGAGATTCTCTCGCAAGAAAGTACACGGTTTCTTGCGGGGGCCTTCGATCGCTGCGAATCATGCGCATCCAGGGCAACCATAGCGAGCATTCTCCAGCGTCCCCGCGTCTTCCCCTCGTCCGGATGCAGTCTCAGCGTTTATACGAAATTCTCACGGTTATTGGAACACTTTTGCCGGGCTTGCTGCTACTTCAAATCCCACCGTAAATCCAAGGCGACGAGGGAATAAAATAGAGTTCACTCGAAGATTCCTCTAAATATGTCCAGGATGTTCGAAACATAAAATACAATAACGACAGAGCCACTTACTCAGAGAGACTTTAAGTTTCATCTCGCATGGCGTGCGAGAGGCGCGCACAGTGCGCTGTACGGACACGCTTTTCGGTTGCTATTTCGAAAAAAAAAAAAATGAAAAAATATCCGACTATTTGTTTCATCCCACGAAAGGTTCGTGCAGAAAAATTAACACTTTATTCGGTATGAAATTTTTTTAATATCCAATTTCTTGTCCGACCATTCCAGATTTTTCGTTTATTTAAGTTTTTTTAAAAAGTTTTTAATTGTTTTAAATGTTGCGTTAATTATGATTCGATACACATATTGCATCGAAGCCCACCGTTATTTACGCCACTGCACGAGAGATCGTGAGTCAGCTAGGGCCCCGTGGTTGGTGGATTCGCGCTCTCGCGCGCAACCCGCGAGCTGCCTCTCGATTCCAACCCGCAGATCTTCGCTCGATTTTAAATTAGCCGACTTTTAATACGCGTGGTATTGCATGTTTCGCGGATACGCTTCGTGCGCGTTACCGGCCTTTCCTTCTTTCTCGCTCCTTCTGCATCTCCGAACAGTAGATTCTCAGGCGCGGGCACAGCACCGGCAATTCATTTACTCTTCTTCCACACCAAGCACTATTCCACCAACATCGGGTATTCAAACCCGAACGCGAGCATTCCCGTGAGAGAGCCCGAGCTACCTCTCTCCACAGTCCTCCATCGCCACGACGATGTAGCACATATTTAGGCGGCTTTATGCGCAATGTATATGTACACTTTCCGTACAATCTGTACTTTTACACACAGCAACGAACACGTTAATGTGACAAAAAAATAATTAAAAAAAAACACCGCACACTCTGTAGCAGCGCGGACTGCGATAACTATTGCAATAAACATTCGAGCCAAAGGTCCTCACAAATGTGACACTTTTGGTCAGCTCCGATCGATTTTTCTCTGTGTTTATTTCAGCTTTGTATTAATTCGGTTTATTCGAAGAAAAAAAAATATCAATGACTCAAGTAAAATTCGCCAAAGGAAAGAAAATGTGATTTCAATTCGACTGTCAATTCTTAGAATTGCATACGGAATTGAAACGATTATGTGGAATTGTAAGGATTGGAAGCAGAATTGAAATAGCCATTTTTATTCAGTGTGCGGTTTATTTCAAATTTTGCTATATTTTTCTGCGCCTTTTTCTTTTTTGTTGATAGTTGGGTGTTACGCCTCAAGGACCTCAGGTGCTACAGTACTATAAATGCCATCTATCGATCTATGTATCCTCCCAGCCATACCGTTAAGTTTATCTTTAATCCTAGCCATGCGCGAAGTTGCCCCGAGGCAACAACATTTATAGGAATGAGCGATGGTGCAACGATCGCGGATAATTAAATACTCAATATAGAGGAGAGCGGGCTAAAAACGGAACAACGAAACCATGCGATAACACTTTACGTCTTTACGTCTCGCGAAAAATTTGTGAAAGTAGTCCATTTTGCCCTGGGGTTCCGCTTCACCCCGCCATTGAGATAAATACGTGGGCGTTCTCACAAAGGACTTTGAAGTGTGATGAGATGGTATTCGGAAAAAAAATTGCGAGCTGTGTGACCAGCTGGATACAGTGTATCCGATATTGTACCCCAAGGTACGCTCGAATTACCGTCACGCACGAAGCTCGTTTACGGTAGACTCCGGGCTTCCGTATTTCGGCCCTCTTTGATCGCAGAAGAATCGGCCTAACTGCGCGGCGTTCATTTACGAGGGTGAAAAAAAAAACCATAATTGAATTGAAAACGATTGGAAACACAGGTGAACCGACTGTGAAAAATATTTACGGTCAAAAGCGTATTTCTCGGCGGATATACGGTAGCAATAACGCGAAGGGCGCCACGCGAAAGGCCCCCTCGGCATGGCAGACTACTCTCTCGTGTATTTTTACGAGGCGCCTCGGCCACGTTCGAGCGAGATAAACGAGGGCGGGGGAGCCTCGGGGGTCCGAACGATTTTTGCAAAAGCACCAAATTGCACGGTAGTGTGTACAGGGACGCGAAGGTTCTGCCCATAGGTCTCGAGTTTTTCGTTTTTCTGCCTTTTTACCTACGCGCATACATTATCGCGACGCGAGCGCTTCTGCCGAGGTGCCTAATAGGCCCTCGCACTATAACTCCCTTGCATACAAACTTACTCCCTCTTCTTTTTTTCGTTTCTCCTTTCTCGCCTTAGGGTAAGAGTGGGGAATATGGCCCGGTCCATATATCATTGATTTACGTGTTAATCGAGGTGCACCCAGAAAGTAAAATATTTATTTGATTTAAATAAATATTTATTTAAATTAAGTAAATAGTTACTTAAATGAAATAAATATTTATTTAAATCAAATAGATATTTTACTGAAACCAAATAAACGTTGGTCGTCAAATAATTTTTTTTTCTGGGTGTGGGCCATATTCACCACTTTTACCCTATGCTACTTTCATACTTTTCACTTTACCATTATTCGCCTTACATTGTAGTCCGTTTTTTATTTACTGCATGTGGTCTTCACGCTCGCGGTGTTGCGCCGAGTCGCCGCGCTGCCCTCCGCGCGTACGGGCTATTGCGGAGAATATTTTCCGTCTGAAAGTAGAAACGGGCCGACCGTAGGCAGACACCGCGGGACTTCGCGGGGGCCGCGGAGTGGCGGCGTCTGTGTAACGGCGGCACGTGACGCATCGCGAGACTCTAATAAACGGGTTGCTACCAGGAATTAAAATCTCTATTATAGACGCGGACGCAATCAGCGAGACCCCCGAGAGAAGAGAGAGACCGGAGCGAGAGTTGTGCCTACGCCGCCGCCGCCGCTGGACGACGAGAGAAATCCGAGCGAGACGCTCCTCCGACGTCTCTCGCCGTTGCCACCGATGCGACGGCGGAGCGAGAGAGAGCTCACCCACAGCGAGAGGTGTACGTGTACATATACCACCGGTATTAGTTGAATATAGCTCTGATGCAGTCGGTGTAAAACGTACGACGATTAGCGCACCGACGGCAGATGTCACTAATTAGAAGTGCCGAGACAGCGGCACGCATTTCCCGCATCCACGGCACGTAGTACACTTCCTGGTAGGTATCCCATTTAATCGCGCATCGTTGAAGTCTCGGATACCCGGCGAATCTCTCGTCCACCTTAGTAGGTTTACTTTGCATATTATAACACCGATACAATTTTACACGCTTCGGCCACTGTGCCTTTTTCATTAAACGCATCGAATTGGCAAGGTATCATTTACGTTAAACTCATTTTAGCAAAAACTCATGGTCAGGCGAAAAATAACTGGGCTGTAGAAACACCGTGTGCATGAATATTGTACGCTTTACATGACGCTGTAAGGCTGCTTTGAAGCGTATTTAACTTTTGTGAAATCAGGAACTCCGGATGAAATTAATTTAAACCCACAGATGACTCGAGGGCTTCGCAGGGTTTTAACTATGTTTACAGATTTTAGTTTTTTTAAGCGAAGTGACGTCGTAGATGAAAACGTCACTTCTGGTGAAACATCAAGATTTTCGAGCCTGAAGTGATATTCAATCAAAAAAATATTATTGTTAATATTACTGTTATAATAATAATTATTATTATTTATGATACTTGTTATCAGGCGTTGACAGTCGTCAAATACCATGTGAATTATTGTAGTTATCGCGATATTGTAATTTTGGCGTGATTATTCTCCCAGTGTACCCTCGCCTTATAAAAATGATTATGCTTCCCATCAATTATCCGAGTCCCACCAAAATCGTCGAGTGATAAATATTGACAATTATTTATCGGACCTCCAATGGAGAACGCCCTCGCGAGGTTCCGGCGTCATTTTTCTTTTTTTTTTTTTAGTTTCAACTCGACGACAGCAATACCAAGCCAGTCTCGCGTATCATGCTATACAGGCTCTCGGGGAGTTGCTATACAATAATATAAGTGGCAATATATATGTGTATACATGTATGGAGTTTTGGTAAGCGTACGTGTGTCAGGACGATGGTTGCAGCTGCAGCTTCTGCTGTACGAGAGAGTTCGAGCCGTGCGGTGGACGTTCCGCCGCGCTGGACCCTGCCTGCCTGTTCACCGTCCTTTGCAGTCCTTCGCTCAACCGAGCACAGAAAGCGCTGACCTATGACACGCACGCTATAAACAATCTCGGAGGCGTAAGTGGATCCGCGTGCTGGTTATACGGCGCCGAGTTTTAAGACTGCGGCCGCGAGTCTCTCCCCCTCTCCCTCCCTCTCTCTCCACGCCTCGACCTCCCTCTCCCCCCCATGTGCCCCGCGCAGTTCGCCTGTGTGCTCGCATCTTATATACAACCGAGTGAAAACGGTTATTGGCTGCACGTCATGCATGCTCCCGTACCAACCACCCCCTCGGGTCAGTTCAGGAATATATATTTTTTATAGCCTTCAAATAGATTTCTTCGAGAAGCGAAATAAATCGACGTCTAGAATTCTATACGGTGAGAGATGGATTTTCAATCGAAGATAGAGGGATTTTTTTTTTCATTCAATTTTTTACTTTTTTGAGGAACATTTTCAGCATCTCAACGTATCTTAGAGTAAAGTGTCCTGAAGAAAGAAAAGAATCTGTAAGAAAATGTGTGTACAATATACGATTAAAAATTGCGTCCTCCGTGCATCTCTTCAGACGCGTTTTTGATACACCAAAAAATGTATTTTATATAAACTTCTCCTATTAAATTTAATATACTATATAATATAATTATGTTTATCATTATAATTGTATGGCTTGTGCTTACAAACTTAAAAATATTTTTAGTATAAATTTTGTCAGAATTTTTAACAGTGTACGACACCTGTCGCGATTCAGTGATTTGCAAATCTGATTCACCGTATCTCCGCGTGGAACTCTGCGAACCGCTCGTCCGGCCTGTGTTTTGACACACGAGACCTTCGGGTTCTTGTGTCTCAAGATCCTATCCATTCACGTTATTTTCGACTCATTTTTTATCATTACAGTTGTATGAGTACCGGGAGGCCTGTACGAGAGTTGGGTCAGAGATAAAGCGTGACCTTTCCTCGCGGTTGCATTCGGGTGCATCGTGATGCACATCGGTCAGAACGAGCGAGAAACATATCGCGACGTCGTCCCTCGCCTCCGTCAGTCCTTGCCTTACCTCCTATCGTCGTGCGATTCTCGACGGTGTACCGTGCACAGTGTATGTGCGCGGTATGTTGTTGTACAGTACACGCGAGACGCGGGAGGTGTAATGCGATGCCACTTTTCAGAAACCTCCTCCGCAGCCCGTTCCTTCACCGATGAAACTCTCACTCTCTCGCTCGCCGGCGCATCAGCTACCGTTCGGGTGTGTTCGCCGCGTTGCCGTTGTGTGCATACACACACGGGTTGCACACACGTGCGACTGACGGTAGCTCGTGTGTTGCACGGTAGCGAGAAAAGATCCTCGTAAGCCGTAAGATGAAACCCGAAGACCTCCCATTCCCTGCCAGCCGTTTCTTCTTATCCTTATTTTACCTCTCTCGTCCTCGAACGAAAGATTCGAGCGTGGATGCTGCCTCGTCGAAGGAATCCCTTCTTCTCCCTTTTCCCCCCCAAACACACTCCTCGCTCCTGTTTTAGAATAACATTTTTCTTTTTTTTTTTCTATCCTATCTCAACCGCATCTCGCGTTTATCTTTGGCCGTGCGTGTATAAAAAAAAATAACAAACGGATATCTTTTTTTATTATTTGATATTGTTATGCCAGCGATGCTATGTGCGCGAGACATTTTTTCCGCCACGAGGCATATATTTCATATCTTTGCCGATCGCGTCACACGCGAAACTGTATAAGCGGAAGATAGCGAGAGCGGACGCCGCAGGAGTATCAAGCACGCGACGACCTGCGCCGCACACACTGTGTTACTCCACCTATTTTATTCTCCTATCTAACGTACCGGCGTTGCCCAACGAGCCAACGATTATTTCGCACGAAACGAATGTAACCGGCCTTTATTCTCGTTATTTCATTTTTACACACCCGGCACCCGCGTTCCGGGATACACGCGGGGGAGATGTGCGATATAAATGCTATACACAAAAGCGTGTACGTACACCGGAACACGAAGCCTCTATCCGCACACTCGGCAAAAGCCTCTTATTCAATCTCTCGGTAATCTTATTTCAATTTCAATTTTCGATTACCCTTCCCCTCTCACCCGATCCGACCATCCCGAACGTTTTCAATCCCCTAGACGCAACATTGTAGACAACCGCCCGTAAAGAATGTATAAGCTTCATACGTGACTACTTTCGCCCTTTGAGGCAAAAGAGTTTAACAAAACCGCGAAGGCCGCCGATCCGTTTGCATTCTGCTCGGTTGTACTCGCGCTCTTTCCAGCTTTCGTTGCCGCGGCGTCAGCCGAGAGTTCGCGAGGAAATCGGCCTCCCGGACGGCTAAGGAAAATTAATTGCTTATCTCGGATGCTGCTCCTTGCACCGCAGACTTCACCGCAAAACGTTAACCTGCGGGCCCGCCAGTGCCACTGGCAGCGCACTACACTATGCGCAGCCGGTGCTGCGCACCTTCGAGAGCGACTACAGTTTTCGAAATTGCTCTCACTTGTTGGTACTTTATTATTTACAATTGGTTTATCTCTCTATAGGTTCGACCTTGGGATCTTACTGTTGCGGATATGATAATTCGGGATGAAAGACCTTCCGTTTTTAAAGAGACGGAAGGTTTAGTGGGAAGCGCGACGAATGGCGATGCGTTGCTGATGAGATTTCTCGCTCGCGGACGTCCCAGGTCCTCGGCAGGTCATCTGAAGCAAAAAAAAAACTTTTTTTTTGTACAATTTAGTGTATTATGCGAGCTAGAATCGAGAAGAAAATTTTATAATAATAATCGTGAGCTATCGAAGTAAAAGTTAAACTTTGTACCAAAAATTTCTTTCTACACCCAGAAAAATTATTCATTTGACGGGCGCCTCACAAATAAATATCTATTTAATTTCAATAAATATGTATTTGCAAGTTACCCGTAAAATAAATTAGTTATCTGACTGTAAGGATTTTACTTAGCAGAAACATTTGCTAATTAAAAATGTGCATTAAGCAAGCTAAAATTGCGAAGAAGATCTAATATAAATAATTACCAAACTTTTTGCTACTTTTTGAGTATTAAAAGAAAAAGATCCCTTTGAACGATAACCAACATAGTACACAAGGTAATACATATATCGAGAGTCCGCCGGCCGTACCCGCGGGAATTTAGCTTCGCTCACAAGCCCAACTGTATTTTCCACCATGCGCCTGTGCATGTGACGAGCGTCTCGGTGTGTACGGAAGAGAACAGAGAAGCTGCGTATCTCGGAGGATGAGGAGATCCGCGCGAGGCCCTCGGCGAGAGACGCAGGTATGTTTCCCACTTATTCCCACAGACTTCGACGCACACGCACGCTCCGCATGTTGAACTCTCCTCGACTCCTCTCCGTCCCTCTCCGGGCTAGCGGATCTCCGAGCGATCAGACTCCGCTGTGCTCTTTGGCGCCGAGCGAGAGAACCGAGCGCACTCTCGTCCCGTCCTCCTTCCTCGCCTCGGACGCAGAAGAAGACCGTGGCGCGGGAGATGCGTGAGCCGCGAGTGCGTGCGAGGATTCGCAGCACGAGCAAAAATCCAACCCGTGGCATAGGAGCGAGACCGAAGCCGAGAGCCGGCGAGATGAGTTCCTAGAAATGGCGTGCGCGTATCTGCCGTCATCCCGTTTCCATCCGCGGAATATTGTGCGCCTGTGTTGCCGGTGAGATGCTTCTGCCGGGTACGAGCATTTTCTATGGAACGTCAGAGTGGTTCGCGTAGGTGCGAGAAGCCTCCGAACCTTTCTGTGCGTTGTATGCGGCAATAAGCATTGTAGACGTTGGACTCGTGACTACTGCCATGAGCCACACATTATCCGAACGAGACGCGGAGCCGCCCATGAGGCCACGTCCGGGAGAGCGGGTCAAAATGGAACCCGTGGGCAAGACGGACCGTTTCCATCGAGTTCTCCGCGGACGACACGGAAAAACGAGAGGTCTCGTAAGGATCGGAGAAGTGGTCCGTCTTGACCCCGGGCTGCCCGGCCTACGGAGATTCGAGAGGGTGGTCATTCTCGATCTCGGTGCGTGGGACACGGATCATGAACACGGACACACAAGCTGTTCGAGGTATCGAGCTAAACCGCCGAACGGGCGGATTGGGAAGAAAAAGAGTCGGTGTCCTCGCGTAGAGAATCAGATGCGTCGCGAAGGCAGGTAGGTCGCTCGCCCGGGCCGCAGCGAACTGTGCGGGCCTCTGAGGGGATGAGGGATAAGAGACCAGAAGGAGAAAGAGGAAAAGGGTTGGCTCCCTGGGAACGAAGGTGGTCGCCGAGCGAGACCGAGTCCCCTTGGTGTCTCTCTCCTCCCGTTCTTTCGTCGACCGTCCGTCCCCTTTCCGTACGAGGAGGAGACGATGCGAGAGCGCTGCGGAAGAGAAGACGAGACGACCGGTGCTCGCACTGTGCCTAGCCGCTCGCCAGGACACGAAGAAGATACGACGGAAACGGCGAGGGAGAGAGGAGGAGAGAGCGAGGAGAGGAGCAGGATGCCGAGAGCGAGGCGGGGGCGGGAGACAAGACGACGACGGTGGAAGGAGAGAAGGGCAGCAATCTCGCGGTAATCTAATTTCAGCGTGCAGAGGGTTCCAGGAACGCGGCGTGACATTAGCGAGCCACCTTCGTCGTAGCTCGGCTGTCCCGCTCTCTCTCCCTTCTCCTCCGCCGTTCTCCGTTCTCCTGTCCGTCTGTACGTCCGTTCCTTCGCATCGTCTACTTTACCACCGTCTCACTCCGACTCAACTTTTAACGTCGGCTACCGCTTTCTCTCGTAATTTCCGTTCTTCATTCACTTTCCGTATCTGGTCACCTCTTTTTTTGCTCGGCTACCCCTATCGCGCGGCAATTCGAGCGTTTTCTTTCTTCTTTTAAATTAATTTCTGGTGGATGAGCGGCGCTTGGTGGGACCAATTTTCCCGAGAGTGTCGCGACGATACGTTCCGTTGGGCGCAGGGAAAGGAGACATGTCTTATCGGCGCGGGATGCCAATAGACGCACTCATCGTAGGGGAAACCGGGGCAAAACGGGGACGCTAAGCAATAAAACCTGGTACATTTGTGTCGAAAGCATAGATCCATTGTTTTTCACACCAAAATTATATTGGCACTGGCTTTGAAAGTATATTAAAAAAAACCATCTGGGGCAAAACGGGGTAGATATTCCCATTTTGCCCCACGTGCCCGTTTTGCCTCGGTCTCCCCCGGGGACGCTAAGCAATAAAACCTGCTAAAACGATACCGAAAGCATAGATCCATTGTTTTTCACACCAAAATTGTATTGGCACTGGCTTTGAAAGGATATTAAAAAAAACTATATGGGGCAAAACGGGGTAGATGTCCCCATTTTGCCCCGGCTTCCCCTACTCGATAACCGGAAACCATCCAACGTAGACTCGAGATGGATCTCTCATGCGCGTCTGTCGAAGCATCCGACCGGGCCGATCCGCCGCGAGTCAAGGATGGACCAGGTTTCCTTTGCAACGGTCACCTAATAAAATATTTCTGTCCGAGCCTCCGCTCCTTTATTTTTCAATTTCGTCTGTTCTCTCCTCCGGCTGCCATTCATCTGGTTCGATATAAGGACTAAAGCTCCTCTTCCTTCGACGTTTCATCCGCTACACATGCACTCCGACGCGAGCCAAGCAGGAAATCGCTGTGATCCCCCGATTTCCCGGTTTCGCTCCCCGGTGGATGCTCCGCAGGGTTTCGTACGGGACTCCCGCTCACGGAATGAGTTAAGCTGAAGGCACGAGGAAGCGAGACGGGGAAGATGAAGGGAAAAGGTTTGAAACGAGGGGAGGAACGAGGGACGAGTCGCGAGAGGCGAGAGATTTAGCTGGAGGAACTTTGAGATAGAGGATGAAAGTGCCGAGTGGAACACACACGTGTTACGGGAGTGCATGTTGTGCGGAGGATACACGGTACAGGTGGCGGATCAAGCCTCAGCCAGCGGAGCGCGGGTTGATAAGACACGTTGGACGACCGATGCACACAGGCGGGGATGAACGACGACGGAACGTGTCGACTGGCCTCTCTTTCCCTCCGAAAGCCTCGTTGCAGCTCTCCGGCAATCGGGCCGAGCGAGAACGAGCCAAACGTCTCCTCGCAGCGAGGAGGCAGCTCTAGCTCGCCAGGTGTCCCGACTGGGTCTGAACTGCTTTCTTCCTATTATACCGCACCGAGCATGTATGCACCGCTACACAATCTCACCTCTTGTTACCTCTTCCTCCTCCTCCTCTTCTTCATCACTGGTGTTTTTTTTTCTTCCACTTTCCTCATCCACAGCTAGGTATCGCGCACGGTCGAAGCCGGCTCGCGCTCGGCTTGTCGGAAGTAACGATCCGGATTGAGACCCCGGCGAAACTGGTCGAGGTCCGCGCGGAAAATACGGGATCCAGAAGATTGCGGGACCTCGTCCGGGTGTTACTTAGTTTCGTAGGTAGGTGGATAAGAAACGTTGCGGGATCGACGAGAAGAGCCGCCAGTGAGAATCGAACGTCGGGGGAGGGGGGGGGGGGGAAGAGATCGGCGCAGCATATGCACCGTAGAAGTCGACTGCCTCCTCGTCCGGATTCAGCCGATCGCACACACGTATGCACGCGTGTACACAACCCGCTGTCAATTACCCGCGGTAGCTTTTCTCTCTTTCACTCCGCACGTTGATATAATTTATTGTACCAAGCGGTGTGTAAGTAGCTGTGTAATTTATGTGACCGCGACCGGGGGGGCGAGCGGAGAGGCGACCGCGGTTGAAATAAAAACAAAATCCTGATCAATCCAGCCGTAAAGTATTCAAATGTGATTGAACATTACGCCGCGCATTAATAACCGGTACTACATCAATGTTTAGCGATTCAACATCACCGACGATATTAACCTCCCGATCGAATGACGAATCCGTAGCAGATATCCGCGCAAACTTTATTGGTATAATATTATTTCAAGTTTATTAACAACCTGTAATTGATAACGCTTGCGTAACCTTTGGACCCCTTTACGTCCGCCGCTGGAACATATAGCGCATAACTATTTTCGCAAGACGTACGTACCTTCTCGATGCACCGACGGAGTATGCGTTATAGAGAGATCCTTGCGCTAGAGCTCGCGAACGAGACCGCGGGCACACCCGCACCTCGTCGTTTATTAATGAGAAGTTAAGCGGGACGGCCAGGACACTATATATATACGTGTAAAATATATATGAGAGTCTATATATATGTGTGTACTCTCTATATAGCTTTGCTTCGAGTCAAGTATCTTTCGCGAGCGCTATATAGCTACTAAGTATACTTAGCCCGGAGTCTCTCGTACTGTATCCCTTCTCTGTACATACTCGAGTGAGGTCCACACGATTCTCGCGTGACCCGTGAACTCTTACACGCAACGAGATCTTCGCCGCAACTCGCGCGCGAGATCCCTTCTCCACCTCTTTTTCCCCGAGAGAGATACGCTCTCTCCTTCGGTCCGTTTCTCACTCTCTCCCGTCCCGCAGCGCCTCGTCCTGATGCATCCAACGATGCGGTACCAGAGAGCCGCCGCGCCTTGACGCTCACCTACGAAGGCCCCATAAGCACGCCTCGCCGCCTCCGGCCCTAATAAATTACCCCTCTTACATATATCTCGCACGAGCGAGGGAGTATACCGTACGAGTGAGAGAACGACCGTTTGAACTCCCGCGGACCATTATAACCGCGGCACCTACTTATAAGCTTATGCTATATATATATGCGCATAAATATATATATATTGCATGTGTGCTGGGTACTGTATGGTATGTATTACCAAACGATTGAATTGCCGCGACGAGAGATGTTGTTACTCTGCACTCGTATCCATCGATTTCTGTGCGTCTCTTCCGCAGCCTTTCTCCCTATGATTATTTATTGATTTTTTTTTAAGATAAATAAATTAATTAATGAATACAAATATTTCAATAAAAATTCGTTATGAGCTATATAATTAATCTTTCGAAAGAGTAATCGTAAGTAATCAGTAATTTAGTCCTGCCCTTGTGTCGTACTGACACAAGGGCAGCAAGGTAAGCGACCCAGTTTCCGTCATCATCAATTGTTAAAGGGAACATTTTGTAAAAAATATACGTATCGCGGCATTAATCGAGAGTAAACCGCTCTTCAACATGCCGTCAATTTCATTTGTATTTATAACGTATATTGTATTTATTATTAGTATAAAATGCGATTAATTACGGTAACTGGGACAGTGGCGGAAACTGGGCCGTTTACCCTACGATGTAAAGGCAGTACGATCTATTCAATCTAATTTAATGTAATTTAATGTAATATATGTAATTTATTGAACTTGTCTTCATGTATATGTGCAATTTTTTTGATACCTCCCATGTGTATTTTGTAACTAGTATCCTGTATTGTTCTGTATCGCGCTTGACGTGACATGTCCCAGGGCACTTAATAAATGTATATCTCTCTAATCTTTCGCGCTGTTATTGCGCGAGTCATGAATTTGCACATATGTGCCTCGAAGTTACGACGGGTACGTCTTTGCGGATTCGGTGCCGGTTTCATTGCCCGAACGGCAACTTCATCCGACGTCCCGGTCGGCCGGCGGGTGAGGCGCGGGAGGGCGAGGCGAACCCGGAGCGGAGAGCAGTAGGTACGTATCTACGTTCGGCGGAAGGGAGCTGCGAGTCGCAACAGGGGATGGGTGAGCGCAACGTGCCTGCGAATGGTATAGTATGCCATCGCGGATATGGAGTGTAGGGCAAAAGGGGTGGCCGAGTATTCTTAGAATGCCGATGCCACGAAATGGCTGCAAGAGACAAACACGATGCGAGTCTTCTCCGTCGACCAACCTCCTTCGCCTCCTCCGCCGCTGCCTTCTCTACATCGCTCGTTCTGCATTTATGCTTCTTCTACTTTTCTTTTCCTTTTTTTTTGTATCTCTCATTTCTTTCTCCTTCTCGTACACGCGTGCGTACAGGCATGCACACATACGTGGGCACATGTGACGCTTCGCAGTGTGCGTCCGCGCGCGGCCAGCAGCAACGGCAGCAGCAGCAGCAACAACGGCAGCCTGTACTTATATCTTCGCTCTCAACCTTTCGACCCCCGCGCGAAACAACGTGGAACGTGCGGTTGCAGCTCTCCCGACGACTGCACTGCTGTTCCCGCACAAAGAAGAAAAAAAAAGCATCCACCACTGCGACGACGAATACGACGACAAGTATCGTCAGAATAATGACACGGCAGATGTTTTACTCTCTGCTTTGGGCCCTAGAAAAAAAAGGGGACCGAGACGTTCGCCGACAGTCACTGGTGAAAAAGTTGCAGTTCGTATTTCGCTGGATTCACTTGTTTTTTTTGCCATGGATTCTTCACAATTTTTTCATAATTTATTTATTCGCATTTAAGGTGAGGCGAGAGGATGGATCGATTAATTCGACATCGAATGCCAGAGCTACATTTTAGTCCCGTCGAAAAGTTACAGCGTTTCCAGACGTCACAGACGAACTGAAGAGAAGTAGGAGAATGCATTATCTTGCACTTGTCTCGATGCGCGTTTGGATAATATCTCTCGCTGTTAAATTCAATTGCCCGAGGACCGGTACAGCTTTTTGGCTGAGATTCGAACTTTTCGATTCAATTGCCGCGTTCCGAGAAGTCCTGGACCAAGCGATGCGTGCGCCCCGGGAGCGGTCGACAGGTCGTACATCGAGATCTGCCGGGCGATCGGGTTAAATGTTAAGCCGGTATTCCGCCAGGGATTTTTATTTCCCGGCGCGGAGAGTACGGTGTACGCGTCCGTATATATATGCAGCAGTAGCGAAACGTAGATGGAAAGAAATAAAGGGTATAAGACGGAGATAAAAAGGTTTCGGAGCCAAGGAAAGATCTCTCTCGGGGGCGTTCTCGAACGGTTTCCGCGCGCCGATGTATCGGGCCCACGTACAGATATATACGCCATGCGATATAGATATATATTCCGTATGTGTGTGCACTTGTGTATATAAATGAGACATGTATATCGACGCCATTGTTCTAAAGTCGTGACAGCGCCGGGTCAGGAACGCGTGTCCCAGGAAAGAAGAGGAGGATAAGGAGATCGAGGGGGGAGAGAGAGAAGAAGAGGGAACGGAGAGCCACGGCAGAGGCGATTGTGGGTGAGGGTTTTCAAGGAGCAGAAGCAGCGTACACCCCTCCAGCATTAGCATAACCTCGGCATACCCCTGACTCTCTTTTCTCTATCGGCATCTTAATCTCCTTCTCGGCTTGCGCGATAACGCGTCCCAAACGCTCTTACCGGGTTTTGCCACCGGCGCAAAGTTTTGCATGACAATGTTTCGCGCGTGTGAGAATCACCGAGTTTACGTCGGGCACGATACGATAATAAAAAAAATCAAGACGACGATTCAATCCATCTCGATAGGAATGGCAGATTTTTTTTTTTTCAAGAGGTCATCCATCGGTTTCAGGCATTGTACATGGCGGAATTTCGATGATGCGAAAAAATTAACATTAAATTTAATTTATTATTTATTTTTTTATTTTTTTAATATTTATTGTTCCAATTCCACCGTATACCCTTTCGGGTTTTTACGGACCCCATCCCGATTCCCCCCTATCACTCCCTACCCGCACTCAGC
>JAPYZC010007557.1:0-13880 GCA_030522665.1 Ichneumoninae sp. A BG-2022a | reverse complement strand
AATTTTGTGAAAATGAGGGTGAATGGTAGAGACGTGTCCATTAGGGTAGCTGATGTACGGAATAGTGATCAAACGATTGATAAATTTTCACCATTTTTTAAATCCAAAATGTTGGGTATTTGTTAACAGTAATGAAAGATGATTTGTATTGGTGCATGGATTCTTAATCAAGAGAGCTATTGTTAACGATGTTTTTGCAAATACATAAACTGATTAATACAAATTTCTATGACGATGCATTTTTGGTTAAATTTTTCCAAAGAAGAATCCTTATTTTCTAACCACTTTTAATTTACCATGGCTCATTTTGATCCTCAAAACTTTCCTGTATGAGTAAAAAAAATACAGATTTCACTTAGAAAAAACATAACAAAAACGTATAAACACGAAAATTTACATTGCCAGTTGTAGTTCTTGCAAGACCATCGTGATTGATATTTCTCTTGATTGAGAACGCATGCAACAATACGAATCAACCTACTTTACTGTCAATAAGTGCCTACTAATTTAGAATAAATAATTCCAAAAATTTACTTGCTAATTAAGGTAATTACCGTAATTACGCAAAACGGTTACTCTTCGCTGATACTTTAATAAACTACATAAAAAATGTGCAAAAAAAATGTTAAAAAATACAACTCGTTAACAAAATATCCCGTAATATATAATCACCGAAGGGGTATAAAAATAATTTTCAACAGCGGAAGTCCGATTTCCCTGTACAGTATGTTAATGAGTTCACGGGTAATTTTGTGCGGAAAATGTAAACGTGATTCCAGCCCAACTTCGACCGGTCACGAGCGCGCATAATCCGCGCGATCGATTAATATTAATTCTGACCATCCAACGAGTGTTGGGCGTACCGTGGTTTCGCATAGACTCACGGGGATTCATGGAGGGGGGGATTAAAAAGTCGGCGCGTTCGTTTCCGCGGATCCAGAAAAGCGGAAGGAGTATCGAGCGCAAAAAAAAAAATGTAAATGGAGCGAGGCGGAGATAAAGCTCTGGTCACTTTGGCCATAACAATAATGCGAGACTATGGAGAGCCCGCGACGAAAGCGGAGAAAAACTGGAGAGAGCGTTTCTTCGGCACGACACGACGAGCCCAAGTCGAAGGCCGGGCGTTCGGAGAGCCAGAGAAAAAATGCTGACGTGGTATACCGGAAATCGTTTGCACAAGAGCGAGTCTTCTAAACCCGTGCAAAAGGAAAAGAGTTAAAGCTCTACCAGCCCCGGCACTATTTTTATCGGTCGAGTTGTCATGTACGCGAAGTGCATAGCCACCGAGATCGCTTCCGCGTACAGATTTGTCGTGACGGTAGGCAGAGTATCGCCGGACTGTTACACACAAACGACGCTCGACGGAAATTGCTCTCCGAATCGATGGGAGCGAGCAATTGAGGCGCCGTTAAAAATACAACAACTTTGCAATTAATTATTTGAAACTTTCAGAGACGCGGAGTTATAAAAAAAATCTTAATCTGAGTTGAAGCCAATGATCGTTCCAATTTCACCATAGGACGAAAATGTTATATGCGAAAATATGGTTTTCATATATTGAGTATACTTTTCACGAAAAATCTGATATTTTGCTTGCTCATGGAGGAAGCTGTTTGTATATTTTTTTTAATGACTGTCGCCTGCAACAGTGCAAATCAGCAAGTGAGGAGACATTAAAATGCCACCATTTTTCAAATTTTCAGAGCCTCGGTGTTACGTTATTGTAGGAGATTATGAGGAAGAGACATTGATTTTAAAAAAAATATCTGTGAGTTGAACCTAATTATCGTTCCAAACGGACATGTATATGCTAAAATATTATGTATATTTAAAATATAATGTATATCATATATGAAGTACACTTTTCATGAAAAATTTGATATTTTTGTATGTTTTTAAAATAACTATCAGGAATGTTAACAAAAGCCACCCACTTTAGAAGCATTACATTCGAAAATCGCAAATTTCACATCAATCTGCTCCCCCAAATTTATTAAAGATTTTCAATTTTAATATCCAGTGTTTACCTTCAATTAATGTAAGCAACGTACGCAAATTTCAAATATCAGTAAATAAAATTTACAATAAATTTCTACAGTGTGTCTATAAATATCGTTAAGTATAAAACTAGTATAAGATAATAACTCTATAAATGGCATTAGCAATACATTTCCTTTACTACTACTAGTACTATTTTCGAATACACTATTAGTGTATATATTATTGATATTTTGCGGATGTGAACGAAAGTGATAAAAATGACCCGATTCACAGATTGATTTACCTAATCGATGGTCGGACATATTCACCATGTTGACTGACTGAAAAAATAATGCACAGAGTCGAGCGGTCACCGACTTATTTACCGAGCTAAAACCATCCGATAATATTCCTTCTTATATTGCAGCGAGATAAAAATATTTTTTTTAAACATTGCACTCCGCCTGCACGTGCGGCGTTAATACCGAAAAAGAGAACGAGTTCTTTCAACAGCACAGAATTACAGTGGAACAATGAAAAAAAAAACTGCAGAAAAAAAAATACTTTGTATTTTCCTCTTTTAATTCTCTGCGTTCGGTACGCTCTGATGTAACACGTAATCCGCCATGTCGGGAGACCCGAGAACACGTGTGAAATAAATAACGCTTTAATGTTTGGAAACGATGGGTTTTCGTTCGAATTTGTGAGTCTCTCTATCGTGCCGCGTCATGAACATGGCTTTTGCTCAATTAATATTAAAACACGCAACTCTTCATCGCTCGTTATTACTGCTTTTGCGTTTTTCCCGTCCATTTAACGATTCGTCCCTTTCAAACGGTACGTTCTCGCTGTTATCGGTTTTTTATCGTTTAAGCATTGTAACGCGAACGAGACTGAAAGCTGAAAGAGCTTTTGCTAGACATTTAAAAAAATCATTTACTTGTCATGAATATAATTATATATATATTATGTTGGAAGAAAAATGTCGGATGGAAGAGATTTCACCGTCAACTGAATGGGTTGGTAAATAAAAAAGTATTAGCAATATAAGGCGAAGATAAAAAAAATTATAATTTACTTATTACCAATATAATTATATATAAATTATTTTCGAAAAAAAATTTCAAATGGCCGAGATTTCACCGTCACTTGACTTCCGAAGTAAATAAAAAATTATTACTAATATAGCGCTGAGAAAAAGAAACGAGCATTTACTTATTATCAACGTAACTCTATATATATATATATATGTATATATAAAATGTTCGAAGAGAAATATCGAATGGACGAGAGATTTTACCGTCAATCGGCCAACGCGGTAAATAAAAAATTATTGGCACTACAGCGCGAAGATGACCGCAGCTAAATTTGCGGATCGTGCAAACGCTATTATACCGAGGGTAAAAAAAAGAAAGAAAAAGCTGTGTAAAAAAAGCGGGTAGATCGAAGCTCGGGGTAATAATCGTAATCCGGCGATCGTTGTAACACCAGTCGGGGTCAATTAAACTCTGGAGCAGAAGCCCGGGCGCTAATTTCTTTTTACTCCCCATCAAATGGAAATGGAAAATCCGTAGTTACACACATACATGTATAGCGCTCCAGATGACCATTGCGATAACGAGGAACATTCGAGCGGGCGATCTAACGAGAGGAAGCGGACATACATAGAGCAACTTTTTTTTTTCATCTTTTTCAGCTTACAGCTTACAGTACAGATAGATAATACCTAGCGTTATGTATGCATATGTCGATACGTATCCACTGCACGTGTGTGTGTGTGTGTGCGGGATAAAAATCGAGCAGTGCCGTTTATTCCATGAAATGCTCGTTCACGTCAGGACGGAAGAGGAAAAAAAAAATCCGCTCTCGAAGCTTCGCGGTGTTACAAAAGTATTAACTCCATACAGAGCTAACGAACATGCACAGCATTGGCTCGAGGACTATCGTCACGGATAAGGCAGTCTTGGCTGAAACGTCAGCGAGTTCCGCCTTGCTAATGGCATTTGGAAATATGATTGACCGCGGCTCGATCAATACATTTATGGCAAGACCGAAATACTCGTTCCTCGTCGGCTCGACGGTCCCGATAATGGAATTACTGTCATAGCGTTTGATTGTTATAAATAGCTGGCTAGGAGAAAAAAATCTGAATTTAAATATAATTCCGTTCCGGGCCTGCCAACGCGAGAGACGGAGCCTAATACCGTCGAGTCATTTCGACCAAAGTGGTCTCGCCGACCGACGAGCGGATCCGTCTTTGTCTGCCAATTAGACAAATTGGTTGATAGTTTATTTTTTTATATTATTCTTATTCATGCCGCATCAACTGGTATGGTTACAGCGTAAAAATATTTTGGGTGAAAATTAACGAACGGTTTTAGAAGCTTTTTTTACATAAACTCATTCTGAAATTTCAAAAAATTAATTAAATTTTTTATTAAATTTTTTATAAATTTCAGACAAAAGATTTGTAATTTTAATATCTGGTGTTTTAATTCTACGCAAAAGTACCTTAATGATCAATTGATGTACACTGTAAAAAAAATTGTAAATTTAATGTACCGCAATGGAAGTTTTTATGCAAAGACCGGTACATTAAATTTAATGTAGAATTATTAGGAAAAAATGTATGTACTTTTTCATTGAAATTAAAGTGAATTGGTAAAAATAAAGTATTTCCAATGTTTTTGATACACTGAACATTAATTTTTCATCGCCTTTATTTCCAATAACTTACTTTAATTTTATTATAACCATACTTTAATTTTAACAATTTACTGTAATTTCAATGAAGAATTATATACATCTTTCAGCACTATTGTGCATCGAATTTTACGTACCATTTTTTTTTGCCTAAAAACTTCCAGTCCGATACATTAAACAATTTTATGTCGCTTTGCTAAAGCGAGTGTACACTCGCTTTAGTTTATTATGTCCCGAGATAAATCCCCTAGAGCCCAAGCAATACATAGGGGGAAGGGCAGGAAAGTTTGAGCCGAGAAATAGTGCACAATTTACGTAATGCATGCAACAATATAACATTAACAATAGAGCATAGCCATCATTAAATAAAGATCTAGTTGCCGAAACGAACAAGTGAAACCTGAATAAAAATGAATGAAAAATTGTCGCATACCATTGTAGACGATAAGCCCTTTTCTGCCTAAACATTTTTCTATTTCCTTTTTTACGCTGCGAAAATCGGCAGAAACGGAATTACCGACAGTGAGAGCGGAACTGATCGGGCCGGTTAAGGGAAGCCGAGAAAGAAAGTAGCGCAAAAAAAAAAGAAAGAAAAACAAGAGGCTATTGTGACAAGTTCCTTCGCCATGAAAATTAATCAAGAACCGTAGCGAGGACCGGGCTGGGAATGGCCGTGAGCGAGATCGAGTTTTATTACGAGGCTGCCGAGGGCCGTTACATAGCTGGGCTTGGTCCGGGCTGTACAGGATGCCTTTCAGCCTGGTAACGTTAGCGCTCAAGTTCTCTTCTTCCTCGTACAATTACTTTCTAATCGAAATCAATGGCGGACGGAACTGAATATTGCAGTACGTCGAGAGGGTTTTCGCGCGAGGGAGAGCAGCGGCTCTCGAACGCGAGCTGCCAGCCGGGAGGACCGGTAGCAGCGGCAGCGGCAGCGTTAATTAACCGGGAGCACACGGTACGGTCGCACGAGCGAACGTACTGTGCAATCGGATCATTTCATTGCTCCCCCGTCCGCCTCCGCCGGCGACCTGCACACCGGAGTGCAGTCGGCCCCGTCGAGCATCGCCATTGCCGCTGTTATACGCTTCTTAATGAAGCAGCGTTTTTCTTCGTGCTCCCTGTGTTCTTCTTCCATACCTCCTGCCACGACGATCTCGCTAATTTTATTCGGTCCTTCTCTGCACTCGTCCGTCACGACGACGACCCTCTTTCCCCCGAGGCTCCGGTTACATGCCGATACGATTTTTCTCCACTCGGACCACGTACGTCGGACAACGAAATTTTCCTCCCTCCCGCTCCGTCCGGCTCTCTCCTCGCTATTGCTGCCAGCAATCAATCGTGTAAGTTTTTGTCACGGGTCTCTGGGATTATTCCAAAATGTCTCATTTGTTTAGGGGAATAGCAAAGATGGGTTTTGGTCCCTTAAGGTAAACGTCCCAGTGACCGAACACGCATGCTTTGCACGCGCGTTCGGTCATGCGTATCTCATGCACGCATGCTTTGCAAGAGATACGCAAGTACGATTTTTCATGCATGTACGGGAACTGGGACTTCGCCCTTAGGCGGGCGGCCACTGGTACGTTTACCTTATGCTATTCGGCCAAACCTCATAGTGAGCCCTCGTGCGCTTGTTCGGTGCTGATGCTAGTCAGGATCGGCTCAAAATCGGCTGAGTGTCGGTTCTTTGACGACAAACCGGAAGTGCTATCCGATGGTTCAGGAAACCAGCCTTGGGCCAACCCTGCACCGTTATTGGCGAAGGTCGAGAAACTACGATGGACCGGAAATGTCAGCCGATGGTTCCGGAAACGATGCTTGGGCCAAGCCTGCGCCAGCCCTGCGCCGTTGTTGAGCACTAACATCGAGAAACTAAATACGCTCCGGCAGTACGCAAATTTCGGTACAGCTGGCCCATTTCCAGGATTGTCGGTCAAAAACCATTGCAGAACTATGCCGGATACTTTCTGGGATAGCAACTTGGTACCAACTGAAGCTCAGAAGTTTCCCGCAAATGGCATTCCATTTTTACGTTGCCGGAAGGTGCAACCGTTACATAGCGTACCTCCGATGTTATCCGATGGTTCAGGAAACCAACCTTGGGCCAACCGTGCACCTAGCGAACGTCGAGATACTACGATAAATCAACGGACTTATCCGATGGTTCCGAAAACCAACCTTGGGTCAACTGTGCACCCTCATTGGCCAACGTTGAGAAACTGCGGTAGATTGGAAGTGTTATCCGATGGTTCCGGAAACCTTGGGCCAACCTTGGACCAACCCTGCGCCAACCCAGCGCCGTTAGTGTACACCAACATCGAGAAACTAAGTACGCTCCGGTTCCAGAATCGTCGGAATCCCATCAACCTGACAAAAACCATCGCTGAACTATGCCGGGTGCTTCATTCTGGAATAGCAACTTCTGGTACCAACCGAAGCTCAGAAATTTCCCGCAAATGGCATGCCATTTTTGCGTTGCCTGAAGGTGCAACCGTTACATAGTGTATCTCCGATGTTATCCTGTGGTTCTGGAAACTCACCTTGGGCCAACCTTGCACCTAGCGAACCTTGGGTCAACTCTGCACCCTTATTGGCTACGATAGATTGGGCGTGTTATCCGATTGTTTCGGCAACCAACCTTGGGCCAATCTTGGACCAACCCTGCGCCAACCCTGCGCCGTTAGTGGACACCAACATCGAGAAACTTCCAGAATCGTCGGAATCCCATCAACCTGACAAAAACCATCGCTGAACTATGCCGGGTGCTTCATTCTGGAATAGCAACTTCTGGTACCAACCGAAGCACAGAAGTTTCCCAGCAAATGGCATGCCATTTTCGCGCTACCCGAGGGTGCGCGCAACCGTTACACAGTGCTCCTCCATTTATCTGCCGGTACAAGTATCACCGATGATTCCTCCTTATTTATATCTCAAGGATGGGATGCAAATACGGTGAGGCAGAGATCCTCCGCAGTGTGGAAAGCATCCGACTCGAACACAAGTTTTCCGTAGCCCACGGGCGTCGGACGAGTCGGGTAAGACAAGTGGGTAAGCGAAGAAACCAGGCCCGCGCGGTACGGGAGAACCGTGGCGTGCGGGGAATGGCGAAGCTAGATACGAAACCGTGGACAGACAGCTCGAAGGAGGAAAGCAAGCGTGGAAGGTGGGGAGGAAAGGAGGGCGAAGGGAATTTAGAAGGCAAGCAGAGAAGAGATGTCGGGGAAAACTTGGAAACTCTCAAGTTTCCTTAATTGTGCCGGGTTTTTCCTCAGTCGGAGCCAACTGACTCCGCCGGAGAAGAGTCGTCTAACCCACTACTACCACTACCCACTTTTATTGTATACATAACCGAAGCTCCACTAGAAAAGCGGCTGAGGCAACCAGGTTCACCGGGTTCAGCACCACCGCCCGATGAACTTCAAGATGGCGTTTAAGCACGTAATCTGCTCGAGAGAACGAAGGGAAGGAATGAAAAGAAACGGAAGAATGAAAGGTGGAACAAAACGAGCGAACCGGAGGAAGGAGGAAATAAAAATAAAGGAAGGGTGTCGAGTCACTCTGGAGTCTGATGAATCGATCGCGTCGGTCCTAAAACCCAGGGTTTTTGTTACCATTATTATTTACGGAAAGTAAGTTTTCACTTTTTAAATATGCTTCTATGTAAATGCTCTTCACTTAAACTAGGACAAATCGATTTCATTGCCAAATGTATTTATTGACTCTGCTTCGCATTCCCACCCAAATTGCATAGAGTGTTTCCACGGATTTTTCGTCGAAGCTGACCCCGAAAGTTTGATTCGATGACTATGAAGATTTGAATTTCTGGCCCGGTTGAATAGTGCGTTTCCATTGATTGCATAGTGTCCGTTCAACCCTATGCTGCTTCCAAAAATGCATCCTGTTTTGCCGTGATTGATGCCAAGCTCCTGGGAAATATTGCTACCCGTATCGGGTTTCCAATCAGTTTTATGTACATATGTATATCGTGTGTATACGTATATATGTGTACGAAACGAAACAGCGGACCTACTTTCCGTCCTAGCACAACTATTCACTATTAACGACCCTCTAAGCCTAACAAATTAGACAAGGCCGAGGTTATGAAACTGTCTCGGTACAGCGTCGCTGAGGCAACTGTGGTGAATATGGACCACCCAGATCAGCAGGTCAATCAATTATGCACGAACCACAATTCGCCACTTTTACCCTATCAAGAGACTCGGCAGAGTTTCGTAACAAGTGGATTGACCTTAGGCTGCCGGAGTCTTTTGCTCCACGGGTCGTTGTATAAGCATTTAATCAAACACTCTTTGGGAATATCAATAATTATAAGACGGTTATATTCACACTACGATGACGATCTACCAATTTTTTTTTTAATTGGAAATCTTCGTTTGATTTGCGTTCGCGTGTTTTCATTTACACTGAAAAAAAGTTACATAGTAAAAGCAACAAGACTGATTTTTTACCATAAAAAATAGTTCCCAGGCGGAACGTTTACATTTTATAGTTACGACAATGACAAAACATTATGATTGCAACCATAATTATAGTTTAACGAATTAAATATATACTATCAGAAAGTATCGATATAGACGTTCTCCCTGGAAACTATTCGCTATAGTAGGAAATGCAATTTTTTTTTTCTCAGTGTAGAAACCGTTCTATAGAGCCGAAATGGTTTTCCGTCGTCGTCGTCGTCATAGTCAGTAGATAGCAAGTCTGTCCCTGTAGGTACTTCAAACACATCCAATAATGAAGTGTGGCAAAGAACCATCGCCAGCTGGTTAGAAACAGAAGTTTCTTCGACAAGATTCATAATTTTTTTTTTGTCGGTCAAATGTTTGCTCTACAAAGGTTGTCCGTTCCAGAAATTCCCTTTCCTCAGTGTAATTTCAACCCCACTAATGTGACATAATTGGATGAAATCTTAAAAAATTTTTCTTCTTCTACCCCTTTCATCAAACACTCTTCGGGAATATCAATAATTACAATGGTTATATTCATAATACGACTACGATCTATCAATTTTTCTCTTATTAGAAATCCTCGTTTGATTTGCGTTTGCGTGTTTTCATTCATAAACCTTTCCACAGAGCCGAAATGGTTTTCCGTCGTCGTCGTCGTCAATGTAACATAGCGAGTGTGTCCTGCAGGTATTTCAAACACATCCGTTAATGAAGTGTGGCAAAGAACTATCGCCCGCTCGTTGGAAAAAGAAGTCTCTTCCACAACGACTTTTTTCTTTAACGTCGATCAAATATTTGCCCTTCAAAGGTTGGCCGCTCCAGCAATTTCTCTTCCTCGGTGTAATTTCAACCCCACTAATGTGACATAATTGGATAAAATTTGTATTCATTTTTTTTTCTTTTTTGCAATTTCTCTCGAATCGTTCCCAAAGGTGCACATTTTCCCGTGGGTAAACATCACCTCTGCGCAAGGGACAATGTAAATGCCTCGAAAGGAGAGACTTTGTATCGCTAATTTCAGGCTACATTGTTGTGTCGCGCCCCTTAACGCTTCAATTGCGCGGCACGATATAAACGCTTTCATGCGTCTCGCGCTCCGTGCAAATACTTTCGTATTCGCGCTCGCGTGTGACCGCGCGCTTCCCTCGGGAAACGCCAAGTTTCGCAATTGTCGGCACTGCCGCGCAACCCTCCCAGGCCCGACGAAGTTTCGGCAACGGCCCAGCATCGGCAGACCGGCGGATCACTGGAGGGCAACACGTCGACGACGCAGAGACGCAAATATTGTTTGCGTTTGTTTTTGTGCGTGTGTTACATTGAAAAATTAGGAAGCCATGAGCAAATTATTTTGCACCGTTTTTCGTAAAAAAAAAATGTGCTACATCCCCTAAAATTGAAACGGTACGACAAAATTTATTGTGATTTGTGATGTGCGTCCATTCCAGTCTTCCATTCTTCACCGCCGCTTACGAAACTGTAACTCGTTGTAGACTTTGCATCATTTTTGATTCGGAAAATTGTATCTGACTTAAAAAAAAATGGCAACATTTTTTTTAAACTCAAAATTTCGTAAAATTTAAACGATTAATGTTTTTAAAAAATATATTTGGATTGTTTTAAACATTGTGGATTGTAGAACTATTCGTTTGACAAATTTTAGCTCGATATCTCCATTTTTCAATAAAATTACATAGTGTATAGCAATTTTTAGGTGAAAAAATGAAAATTCCATAAACTCGTATCGCTTGAATAGATTTTGGGCAAATTCATTACCAAAGGTCTTTATTCATATAGTAATATATAGTAACATAACCATATAGTAATATATGCGTATACAGTTTTCAAGCTAAAGCTCAGAATTTACGTAAGTTGGAACGACCAAAAAATTCGTTTTCGATATAAAATTCCGTAAAATCTCGAACATCGCCTCACTGTTTATAAAAATGTAACGCCAAGTTCCGCAATTGTCTGCGCGGAACTCTCCGAGGCCCGACGAAGTTTCGGCAACGGCCCAGCGTCGGCCGACCGTCGGATAGCTGGAGGGCGACACGTCAACGGCGCGGAGACGCGAGCCTTGTTTACGATTGCGCGCATAGATCATTTGCGCTCGAGCCGATATTCCAATAAGTGTGACAAGTTACTGCCGTACCCGAGAAAGCATGTGCCAGGGCCTTCCGCACGCTCGTTAGGAACGCGCCAGCGTCCCGGAATAGAAACTCACATTTTCCGCCGGAACGTACTATTTACGACCGTTGATCCACTCGAGGCAGAACCCGTCGAATGAGAAGCTTCCCCCCACCCCTCTCCTCTCTCCGCGACATGTGTTTTTCATGGAGCGCATAAAACACGTTATAGATGCGTCGCCAGCGTTGAAGTAAGTACACTCCTCTCCTCTGTGTCCTCGGGATAAAATCGTGATGCAGTGCCCGCAAACTCCAACCTTTTTATGCCCTCCGACCGAATCGCGACCGACACTGGGACGAGATAGCGGAGGCACTCACAAACGTATCTTGCGGTTCGTTTTGTTTAGAGCGATAACGGGAAACACGTACGTATGTGTGGATACAAATTTAATCCGGAAATTGGTGTCAAAGGATTAAAGTTTTTATTTTATTTTTTGAATTTCTTTATCTCTGCGGGAAAACTGTATAAATTCTAAAACTTCTAAAACTCACAAACGTATCTTGTGGTTCGTTTTGTTTAGAGCGATAACGGGAAACATATACGTATGTGTGGATACAAATTTAATCCGGAAATTGGTGTCAAAGGATTAAAGTTTTTATTTTATTTTTTGAATTTCTTGACCTCTGCGGGAAAACTGTATAAATATTACTTCTCAAACTCACAAACGTATCTTGCGGATCGTTTTGTTTAGAGCGATAACGGGAAACACATACGTATGTGTGGATACAAATTTAATCCGGAAGTTGGTGTCAAAGGATTAATGTTTTTATTTTATTTTTTGAATTTCTTGACCTCGGCGGGAAAACTGTATAAATATTACTTCTAAAACTCACAAACGTATCTTGCGGTTCGTTTTGTTTAGAGCGATAACGGGAAACACATACGTATGTGTGGATACAAATTTAATCCGGAAATTGGTGTGAAAGGATTAAAGTTTTCTATTTTTGTTCAATTTCTTGACCTCTGCGGGAAAACTATATAAAAATTACTTCTAAAACTCACAAACGTATCTTGCGGTTCGTTTTGTATAGAGCGATAACGGGGAACACATATGTATGTGTGGATACAAATTTAATACGGAATTTGGTGTGAAAGGATTAAAGTTTTCTATTTCCTTTTTTTTTTTTAATTTCTTGACCCAGCGGGAAAACTCTATAAAAATTACTTCTAAAACTCACAAACGTATCTTGCGGTTCGTTTTGTTTAGAGCGATAACGGGAAACACATACGTATGTGTGGATAAAAATTTACTCAGGAAATTGGTGTGAAAGATTTAAAGTTTTGAATTTTTTTTCCAATTTATTGACCTTTGCGGGAAGACTGTATAAAAATTACTTATAAAAATTTCATTTTGGATTACGAAAATTAATTGAATTAATGCATTTCCAGATATTGTCGGAATCTTTTGGGTCGCCAGCGTTGAAGTAAGTACACTCCTATCTTCTGTGTCCTCGGGATAAAATCGTGATGCAGTGCCCGCAAACTCCAACCTTTTTATGCCCTCCGACCGAATCGCGGCCGACACTGGGACGAGATAGCGGAGGCACTCACAAACGTATCTTGCGGTTTGTTTTGTTTAGAGCCATAACGGGAAACACATACGTACGTGTGGATACAAATTTACTCCGGAATTTGGTGCCAAAGGATTAATGTTTTATAATTTAAAAAATTGCTCGACCTCTGTGGTTAAACTGTATAAAAATTACTTCTAAACATTTTTATTTTGGATTACGAAAATTAATTGCGTAGGTTTTCACTTTCGGATATTGAATCTTCTGCGCCTTAAATTTCCGTTTGCCGTCTTTCGTCTTTGACGCCGTTAGAAAATGAGTAATAAATTAGTGATAATAAAAAAATATGTGTACATGTAGACACGAATTTTGTGTGAAAGGGTTAAAGGAATTTTTCATTTTATAATTGTTCCGCTCTTACAGGTTCACTATATAAAAATAACTTCGAAGAAAAAGATAATTTGTCATCTCGGAATTTAATTACCTACGTTTATATTGTCGGATATCGAATTTCCGGATATTGTCGATATATTGTGCGTCTTGAATTTCCGTTCGTCGGCTTTCATCTCGGACGCCGTTAGAAAAAAAAAAAAAAAACTTTAACTGCATCCAATTAAATATAATTAATATCAAATAGTCGAGTCGCAAGTTCTTTATGCAAGACTCTCGCGATTCACTGGACCCGTAGAGTATTATTAACTGTAACATACAATAAAAAATTTAAAAAAATAAAAAAGACTTTCGCGATTCGCCGGACACATAAACTATCATACAAACTCTAACATACAACAAAATAAGAACAAAAAAAAATTATTTAAAAAGAAACCCTAAAAAAAAAAACATGGTGTCCAGCAAAAAGTCTATACGAAATTCAAGGACATTCAAGAACAATTTCCAGGACATTCAAGGACAATTTCCAGGACATTTCCAGATGGTGTTGGGAAATTTATAAATAATGAAAATATGCGTATCGCGCGCGGCGTACCAAATAACGTTTAGTTCGATAATCGTTTTTCGTTTACGTTGAAATCGA
>JAPYZC010007556.1:0-15628 GCA_030522665.1 Ichneumoninae sp. A BG-2022a | reverse complement strand
AGATTAATTTTGCATAATAATAATTGCAAAATGTTATTAACAAATTCATCAAAAAATTAATTGGTTAACAAATTACCCTGCAACAAAACTTTTTTTTTATGAAAATGATTCATTTATTTTACTGAATACGTATGAATTTTTTCAGATTTTTAAGTAATCGTTGATTATTGTTCTATAAAAAAAATGAAAAATCGACGATTACTTAAAAATCTGAAAAAATGCATACGTATTCAGAAAAGAAAAGTTTTGTTGCCGGGTAATTTGTTAAACAATTAATTTTTTTATGAATTTGATAATAACATTTTGCAATTATTATTATGCAAAATTAATCTTCTCAGTACCTTTTCTCAGTACCTTTAGTATACATGATTTTTTTCAAATTTTTACAACATCAAGAAGTACTTGCAATTTTCTCTTATTGTTGTCGAACTTATGCGAAGTCAGTGCGTAGCGAGACTCCCTCCTTAATTGCGGTTGACAAAAAAATGTATGACGAACGAAACTCTATCGGCGGCTTGGATAGTTAAAGAGACCGTTTGCTGTTTCCGTAATAAATCGTCAGACGAGGTGCTTCATTCGTCAAGACGAGAGATCGTGAGGCTTTATAGCCTGACGCATTTCCGGTCGAAGAACGATATTTTTCGGTATGGCGTTATTTCGGCTCGAAAAATGAAATTTTCAAACCGGAAGTGACGAATTTCGGGTGTGACGTCGCTTCCAGTCGAAAAAATGAGATTTTCAAACCGGAAGTGACGAATTTCGGGTATGAGGTCACTTCCGGTCGAAAAAATGAAATTTTCAAACCGGAAGTGACGTATTTCCGGTATGTTACACAAATGTCTATCAAACAGCGGCGGCTGCACACACGTTTGTCTCGTTGCTGCAACGGTCTGTTACATCTGCTCGTGTCCCACCCGATATGATTCTGGGTACGGGCATGCGAAACTGCAGCTGGGACACGATCTGCATATTCGATGAGATAAGGTGCTCCGACAACGAGGCGTGCATCAATAAAATGCAAAGGTAAATTGTTATGCACGGGGACAGAAATATAGGAATGATCTATAGATTCACATACACTGATAAAAAAGTACAGTTGAATCAACTAAGCTTCGGGCAGGGACGTTCAAATAAATATTTACTTGGTCCAACAAAATATTTGAATGACGGAAAAATATTTTTGTGAAATCACCCGACAAATTGTTGAACTAACTAATTTTTTAGCTGTATCAACAAAATCTTTAGTTGAACGACCCTGTCCGAATCTTAGTTGATTCAACCGTATTTTTTTATCAGTGTAGTAACTTCGGGCGAGTGCGGATTTTGGGATATTTTTTCAGAAATTCGTAAACGCCTTCAGGTTATATACATGATTCGCGATTGACCCTCGATTGCCAATGCGGAGACCATTAATATAATCATTTTCCCGTCTAAATCGTCCCATGGATGACCGATCGATCATGCTATATGTCAATGGTATAACAACCATTGATGTGGTTGTAATCACGTTTATTTGGTTTAAGTAAAATATTTATTTGATTTAAATAAATATTTATTTCATTTAAGTAACTATTTACTTAATTTAAATAAATATTTACTTAAATCCCATAAATATTTTACTTAAACCAAATAAACAATGGCCTTCAAATACATTTTTTTCTGGGTGTACAACCATTGATGCGGTTGTAATCAATATTGCAACCATTGACATAATTGCAATCGATATTGGGACCATGGACATGATTGTAATCAATATTGCAACCATTGACATAGTTGCAATCGATATTGGGACCGTGGACATGGTTGTAATCAAAATTACAACCATTGATATGATTGTAATCAATGACTTTACACCAAATAAGCAGCCGTTTGTTATGTTCTCACGCGAAGCAAATGTGGCGATAACCGTCACTGCTCGCATTGTCGGGGTAATCGGGTTCGCCCCAGCGACGGTGCGCTTTCGTATCGACCGAATTGGGCAAATTGGCGATCGGGGAGCGATCGGAGTGCCGCAGTGACGGAACGACAGAATTCCGTGTCACTTTAACGTTAATTATAACGAAAGACAACAAGCAAGCAGAGTAAGCTTCGGCGCAAAGCTTACCTGCTGAACAAGTGGTAAATATTCAACGTAGTCGAATCTGTCGTCGCGTCGCTCCGCGCCGCTTGTGCAATCGCGAAACGAGAAACGACAGGAGCAGCGACGGCAACAGCAGCCGAAATCGAGCAGAGAATGCCAGCGATTCGTGCAAAAATAAGAGGACATCTTATCCAGCAGTTAAAAACGACTTCGGGAATTCGACGGAGACGCGATTGGACTCTCGAATTATTTGGCCACTGCAGTTGGACGGGCAGAGCCGACACTGGCCGCGAACATTCTGCGTCTTTCCGCAGCGGTCCATCCGCGCGGCTACGTTGCTCCGCGAATCTTTCGGGATGCCAGCTACAACGGCGGCCGATGCCGCTGCCAGCATTATTTTTATCCCCGGTTTCAAGTCATCGCGTGTCCGTCCGTACGCGACATTGACTTTGCTCGGACGGAAGGTTGAGGTGGCCAACCTTAAGGGAACAATTTTGGACGTCCCGGTCTATGGACGGACTATGGTCTGGCGGCTGAAGTTCCAACTAGCTTGGAAATCAAAGTTCTGAAAGGTTCTTGGGTCCGAATCCCGATGTCGTCGTCTTGTCGGTGGAAAAAGATTCTGACGCGACGAAACTCCTGGCAACTGTCGTAGGATTTGTGAGACATATGTCGGTCGGGGTGCAATCTTTACAGCCAAACAAATATGCTGAGTCACTCCGACAGTGGTTTGGATTCCACTAGACGAAATGTGGTCGGTTCCGTCTCAAATAACCGCAGCAGTTGATGCGACGTTAACTTACAATAACAGGAAATAAAGAATATGTAACATTTTGATGAGTATCGTAATTCCTTCCTGTTCGGCATAAGTGTCGGTGAAAGGTGTTGATTCTAGCATGTAATGAGAGAAGGATACATGAAAAATTACCATAGCTCATGGTAGTACGCAAGTGGGGTGCCACTTATGGCAGAAGGTCCCAGATTTTCCAACAATTTTTACCATAATATCTACCTTGCCGTAAATCCGATAGGTACTTCCAGTCATAGGCGGCGCACTAATTTCCTACTACTATGTACTATGGTAATGTTTCCCAAGTGATATAGTCATATTTACTAAATCCTTCTCTCAGAGTAGGTAAAGGAGAAGCACCCAAAAAAAAAAAAAAAATTATTTGATGGCCACCGTTTATTAAGATTAAGTAAAATATTTATTTGATTTAAATAAATATTTTACTTAATCTTAATAAACGGTGGCCGTCAAATAATTTTTTTTTCTGGGTGTGTGACGGAGAGTTGTGAAATCTTAAAAGGCGTGAAGCAAACCTAAAAGGCCGACTGTTAAAGACACTCTTTTGGGAGTTGGTAACAGTTACAATTAACGTTCGCTCGCACTGAGTAACTCCCGCAGTGGTTTGGTTTCCACTAAACGAAAGACAGTAGGTGCCGTCCCAACTAACCATAGCAGTTTATGCGACGTTGCAATAAGAAGAACAAACCTATAAAATTTGGATGAGTACCATCTTTCCCTCTTGTTCGGCATAAGTGTCGGTGAGAGGTACTGATTCTAATATGGGTGAGAGAAATACTGGTAACGGAGAGTTGTGAAATCTTAAAAGGCGTGAAGCAAATCTAAAAGGCTGAGTGTTAAAGACACCCTTTTAGGAGTTGGTAATAGTTACAGTTAACGTTCACTCGCACTAAGTAACTCCCGCAGTGGTTTGGTTTCCACCAAGATAGTAGGAAAGAGAGTAGGTTCCTTTCCAACTAACCATAGCAGTTTATGCGACGTTGCAATAAAAAGAACAAACCTATAAAATTTGGATGAGTACCATCTTTCCCTCTTGTTCGGCATAAGTGTCGGTGAGAGGTGTTGATTCTAATATGGGTGAGAGGGATACCGACGGTGACGGAGAGTTGTGAAATCTTAAAAGCCGTCGTCAAATGCGCTTAGACGTTGAGGATGACAATGGGGCACGAGTAGCGGCAGGGTGGAACGGCCGAAACGAAGCGCCCAAGTAGCCGCGTCGGGTCGTCTTAACGGCAAAGGAGGAAAGCCCTGTCGCGAGACCATTATGACATCACGAAGACCTACCCTACTCCGTCTGTGTGACGCGCTTGCAAAAGGCGAATTTTACAAGCGAACATCTGTAAGCAGACGAAGCGATGATGGAATTCCCCTCAACGGATTTAAGTTCCCTGCTGACTCTTGGGCATCTTTTCAAACCCCCTTTTCCTACTTCTTTCGAGCTCCCCTGATAAGTTCTCTGCTGAGTTCGAAGATCCATCAACAGCGAAGGGTAACCACTACAGTTGACTTTCCACCCCGGAAACGAGAAATTGGCGAAATTGGACGAGAAAGATACAATCCTTGTCTTGTTTATCGTAGGAGAAGGTTAGCTTTTATGAAAGTTTATTTGTTAGAGCGTAACATTTTTGTATACTGATGGTACTTGGAGAATGGAGTATGAAATGACTGCAGTGTAACGATGGGTGATTCGGATCGCTGCCTAATTCGGAACAGCATCGATTTAGGTCTATGATTCGACTGCTTTAGGCCCAATTCATCCTGGCATGTCCAGCTCTAGGACCACTTGAAGATTGTAGGAATATTGCCAAAAATCGACCTTAATTAAAATGAACCTCAGCCACAATGGACCTTAATTAAAACCGACCTTAACTAAAATCGACCTTAATTGAAATGAACCTCAACCAAAATGGACCATAATTAAAATCGACCTTATCCGCGTTGGCATTTTTACAACTCTATATCAGGCCCTGAAAAAGCCCAGTCAAGACCTCATCGGGTTCTGATATAATGGTCTAAAATTTCTTCTAGGGTGTCGAATAAAATATCTACAATCACCGGAAAATTACGACAAGAAGGGTGTCCAGCATATACCATTTATAATAGTTAAAAACAGTTTTACAGAGTAATTTTACGAATGATAGCGCCATAGTTCCGAAAGAAACGAAGAACATGTTCATGTTAACATGTTTGACATCGCGTTCACCGGTCGAATAAAAATTCCGCAACGCAAGTGAGCACCGATTTGTGTGTAAACGAACCCCACTATCTGGCCGAGCGTTGAGAATTTTAACTCATTTACCTAGACCCATCCATTCCTCACGGCTGACAACGCCCGTCAAAAAGGAGGAAATAAATGGAAAAAACCCGTGAGTTTTGAAATTCGAAGCTTCGCGACCCGATCGATAGGTTGTCGTCGAATGGAAAATCCTCCGATAAAATGGGTACGACCCGAACGAGTTTCATAACACCGAAGCTTTCGAGAGTATAAAGATTTTCGTTAAAAAAAAAAACATAAAAAAAACTGTCCTCCGTCCAGGTACATCGTCAATTTTCCAGCGTATCAAAAGCTCCCTTTTGTACCAATAATTTTGTTACGTCCTCTCGGGGGCGACGAGCAGATTCTCGAATGTCCGCGCGATATTGCGAATTAATTAAATCGAGCATGAGAGATCACGTAATACCGAGGCTTTTGTGTACGCAACCGAGGATCGGAGATCCGGACGAGAGTCCGAGGGTGGAGTCAGCCACGCGCGATGTGTTCCCTCCGACTCGGCTCTTCCTCTCATCCGGAAATTGAATCGTCCCACGGATTGCGGGGGCAACGACGAGGAGGGTGCGGGGAACCAGCGAAATAGCGTGTACACCAGAGGAACTGCGGAGGGTGAGAGAGCCAGAGACAGATATCCTGGCGACAAAAACAAACCTCGCTAGAAATATTTTTATCGGGCCGTAAGACATCCCGGCAGCTTCGTGGTTTTATGACGTTTCTTTATATTTATCCTCTTCGATCAAGTTTCGTATAGGTATAGGGAGCGGCGATGCACAAACCAGGCCAGACGAACCGGCGCATCGCGCAATGCTTCTCCGATACACTTGCTCTCCGAGTATTTCGAATTGAGGCGACCATTCATAGTCAGATATTGAATCTTGGAAGTAGTCGAAGACGGTTTCTAGTTTTTATTTTTATTTTTTTGTGCTAATGAAACAAAGTTCGAGCTTTGGATTTCTGAGACCCTCTGGTGAGGCATTTTGCGCGATGCTGACAGTGGGTTTTTTTTTATCACATTACCCGATTGGATGATAAAAATTCATTTTTTTTTAGAACTACGCCGACGAATTCTGACCCTACTTTAATTGAGATGCGGTCAGAATTCGTCGGTGAGTCAAAATATCGAATAACATTTTTAGGTCCTCCAAGAATTTTTTATAACAAAAAAAAAAATCTAGAAAAGTAATGGCCGTCATTTTCCAACTGTGCAGTCGTCGACCTTTATTGCACTTCCGGAGGGTCGCTCGAGTGACTGAACAGAAAAATGGCCGTCATTTTGCATTTGAAAAAATTTGAGAAAATAACATGACGTCTTTCTTCTCGTGAAAAAGTTTTGTTACCACTTATTTTACTCACCGACGAATTTTGACCGCATTTTAATACGTTTTGAATTCGCCTGCGAGTAAAATGACCGGTAACTAATATTTCTGACTTCTCAGGGAATTTGTTTTATCACAAGAAAAAATGCCAAAGAAATAAATTACGATCATTTTCCAACTGTGCAGTCGTCGACAGTTATTTTAAACAAAAAATTGTCGCCATTCTGCATTAGAAAAAAAAAATTGGAAAAAATAAAGTTACGCCACGAGACGGTCACTTTACTGTCATATGAGGATGGCTCGATGTGACTGGGATTCGTCGCGTCGCAGATTCGAGGACGGCCTTCGACTGCAAGTACACGGACCCTTGCATTAGTGTCTAACAAGGGCGCACATACGGGCCCGCTCGTATACACACTGGCATCGATAATATGGGCCACGGTACAGCTGATGCAAGTTTATGGCGAGCGAGGGGAGGAGCACGGCGAAACCAGCACGCTCGCCGCGTAACGAGACACCGGCTCGGGGTTATTTTTTTTTTATTATGATGTAACTGGAGTGCCGTTACGCTAACTACGAACTTCCGACTGTTGAAAAGAGCACATCAGTTTGACCTGCAAAAATTGCATTGCAGCGTCGGGTGAGTTACATTGAAAAGCGTGCGCCTTCTTATCGATTCCCCAAAAATATCGATATTCAATCGGTGGATAAATTGGCTGCGCCCAGAACTAGGCTGTCCCGCAGAACTGATGTAATACATTATAAGAAATCTTTATTTAAAACAGGATTAAAAGTGTCCTCAAATTTTTACGGATTTATAACTTTCAGATTTCAGAGCGCGTGAAATGGCACGGTCGGTGATAAAAACTAATAAATTTCCTGCATGAGTGGTGTTATGTATCGTCGAATGAGAAGTGTCATCAAAGCGGATATTGTCACAGCTTTCGATGAGACTTTTATTTCAAACGCGCATGCGCAGAACCGTGAAAAAAAAATTTAATACCGTTTTCGTTACCGACCGGGCACTTTAGGAAGGCCCGTAGGCGAATTATTTTTAGGACTTTCTTTCCATCAATCGTCGACAGAAATTGTCAATATTTTATAACACGTCCAAAAAAAATAGTAAATCTTTTATAATACGTCGAAAGAAATTATCAATATTTAATAATACGTTTAACAAAAAATCATCAGTATTTTACAATACGTAAAAAAAATGGTAAATATTTTATAATACGTCGAAAGAAATTATTAATATTTGATAATACATAAGAGAAAAAGGTGAACATTTTATAATACCGCGAGCAAGACAGCCGTATCCAATGCATCGAATCGTTACGCAACCGCTCGGCCGTGAGGACAATAAAAACGTCGATTGTTTCGTCTCGGAGCGGAGGGGGCGATGTAAGGCCCGAGTCTAATGACTTAATCGGTAGTGAGTCATGAAGACCGGGTCGCGATCGGACAGGTGTCGTGACTCTTCGTGTTCGAGAAAACATACGACTCCGAGGACGTCGACGACGTCGACGTGGCTGCCGCTGAAGTCACGCGAGCTTTGACTGCTTTGACTAAAAGGAAACATGGGCACAGTGGAGCGAGACAGGGAGGAGGGTGCCTTTGGCAAAGTTGTCCGGGTGTCGTATCCGTCTGCACGCAGCAGACGAGTGTAAGAGCGTCAACACGAAAGCTAGACGTAAACACTGTTGGCCTGCGTACACACACGAGGGAGAGAAAAGATTAAAAAAAAAAATGGACATAACAGACGACGGAGGGAAATTCAAGAGGTGGAAGAGAATCGGACACGCGCCATTCGGCAGGTGAATGACCCGTTTCTTTTATTTACTTTTTGAAGTGACGACACTCAAATGTGACTGTACGCTATCGGAGTAGCGCGCAATACTTGAACAATTCTCGAACAATAGCTTCATCGCTTTCATAGAGTTTCTGCTCGATGCTTCTGTCGGGAAACTTTATTTATTCTAACAACGCGCGTGTGCACGAATGTCTTCGCATATGGTATGGTTTTTTCTTTTTTTTCGTTGTTTTTTTTTTTTTTTTTTTTTTTTTTTCAGAGAGAAAGCTATTTTTGGTAAAATCTTTATTGCGTTTTTTAGCCGGCGATCGAATGTGTGCGTATGTGTATATGTTATATATACAGCGCGGCGGAAAGGAATCGATTTGATTTTCGTTTTTATTTCACATGCTTGTCAGGATGAATTTCATGAAAACAAGGGAAATAAGATGCGGGGTGGAAACGAATCAATCTGATCTATTAAAACATGCCGCATATTTGTCAGGCTGAATTTGCTGGAAATATTGGAAATAAGATCCGCGATCGAACAAAAGATCAATAATTGAGATTTTAATGTCAGAATACTTAAAATAGTCTAAAACGTCGAGAAATATGATTTTTAGCTGGCGTCCGGATGTATGTGTGTGTGTGTGTGTATGTGACAGAGTTGCATCGTTTAAAATTACTATAACTCGGAAATGGCTTGAGACAGCGAGTTTAAATTTGGTACACTAGTAAAGCGACCACGTTGCTTCGTTCAGTGCTATTTTCGTGAACATTGAAGCCCAAATGGAGATTTTATGCGAGTTTCCATTTTTTGGAAATTCTGTGGTAGCTCTAACTTACGTAAATTTAGAGCAATCGTCCTAAAACTACACATAAATATACTACTTTGATCAACGACCTTTGGTATTGAATTTGGTAAAAATCCATAAAAATGGTAAGATTATATGGGATTTTGAGTTTTTTGAAAAATGACTAAAAATCGTCTAATTTGAGTAAACTTGGAGGTATCGATCTTAAATTTGAAACGGGAATGGACCAATACTGTACAATGTTTGGAATTTTTTTATTTATTCAACTCCGGTATCCATCAGGGTTAAAAATATGAATAAAAAATGCCATGCATGACTATGAAAAAATATCACGCGGCTGTTTTATAATTTTTTTTCTTTTATGGTTTATCATAAAAATGTGGACAAGACGAAAAATAAAATAACGAATAAATAAAATGAATGGTCCAAATAATTTGCAAAGAATAGTGCCAACGATTCCATAACTTTTCATCCAGACTCTCCTCATGCCGGTCCGATTTCAATGGGAAAAACTTTTTATTCCTTGATCTATTGTGGCTGTATGTGCGGAGGGAATCGGGGATGGAATATTGTGCGAAATAGAGGCTTTCGAGTTGAGAAGTTTCATCTCCAGGTGCCTCCGGGGTACAGGAGACTACGTGAGGCGTGGGGCAGGGGGCGGGGGGGGGGGGGGGGTGGTGTGGGTCGCGCACAATGGGAAACAGTCTCATTCAGACTTTATGCTCTTCTCGGTACCGGTATCGAGTACGATATCTCCGCCTACCGAAAACATGACATAAGCGATATTTTTTTCGGTGGGAATATCGAGAGCGAAAGAAATCGTTAAAAGTCGAGACGAATAGTCGTATCGAAGGGAAGTGAAGTGCGCCCTGAAAAAAAAAATCGTTTTTTTTTTTACACAGCTATCGACGTCGGGCGAAACATCTTGAGGCTATGCACAACGTCCCGGAATCATCCGACGATGCGAAAACGAAGAATAAGCATTCCTCTTCCGGCAGGACGAACTTCGACAACGGCAGGGTTATCAAGTTTCGTTGCGATTTCGACGGATCGACGCAGACCAATGTAATGCTCGCTAGAGGTTGGATTCAGGTAAATCGTCATTACTTCGTTAAAAAGTTTATACTTTTATGCTATTTTATTATTATGATATTTTATTATTATTTTCTATTATTATATTCTATATTCTTATTATTTATATTCTTTTGGATTTTATTATTATCTCATTAGTTTTGTTGTAATATTTTGTATTATTGTTTTCGCATTACCTTATGTTATTTTCACAGTTTTCATTTATGCTGGTTTTTTGGTCGGTGGCACGGTGTTCTTAGGGGACTTAGGCCTTAGAACACGAAATAAACAAATCTATCTATCTATCTATACTTTAGAAAAAAATAAAATAAAACAATTTTAGCCTAAAATCTTAAACTCAAAGTTAACCCTACAACTCATGACTTAATTTTTGTACCTTCAAACGCTTTTCTTCTTTATAAAACCGGCGCTATGCTGATAAACTGAAATCCTATGCTGATATGCTGAGGTAGTTTTGGCAGACCTTTGGTCATTTTACACAATAATACCAAATTAAAAAGTACAAGGTTATAACCTAAAGGGGTGTTTTAATGAAATCTTGGGGTGTATTAATGTCTGGAAAAAAATCGAGTAAACCCGATTAGGTGACGGATGCGAAGGACACGAGTTGGAATATCTGGTGGTGCGAAAGGTCGGAGGTCCGCAACGCCCTGGATCTGAAACTGGATTCGCGCCAGAAAATTCCTCATTTCCGTAATCACTACGAGCTCACGCGCAAAGACTACCTCTGGAGAAACCTCAAGAGATTCAGGAAGTTGCTCAGGAAATTTGGAAAGCCCGGTGAAGCGGCGCTTGCGGATTCCATGCCAATTACGTTCGAGTTGCCGAACGAGTACAGAATGCTCGTTGAGGAGTACAACAGACAGGGAGGATGCACGTGGATCGTCAAGCCTGCCGCGGGTTCGCAGGGCCGTGGCATTTTTTTGTTCAGAAGGCTGAAGGACCTCGCTGATTGGCGATCAAGGGAATCGACTGCTAGACGGGCGAACGAAGAGAGCGGCAACAACACCAGCGAAAGCTTCGTCGTCCAAAAGTATCTGGAAGATCCTTATCTGCTTGCAGGTATTTGTCAAATATCTGGAACTCATGAAGGTACCCAATAAATCACCACTTTCGCTGCTATTGGCAAATGGAATGCGGTCATTTCCGAGCACGTATCGAGGTACCGTCATGTTGACTGGAATTCATCTTGAACGGAATTCATCTTGAACGGAATTCATCTTGACTGGAATTCTTCTTGACTTGAATAGGTCTTGACTTGAATTCATCTTGACTGGAATTCATCTTGACTGGAATTCTTCTTGACTGGAATTCATCTTGACTGGAATTCATCTTGACTGGAATTCTTCGTGACTTGAATTCTTCTTGACTTGAATTCTTCTTGACTTGAATTCTTCTTGACTTGAATTCTTATTCTTCTTGACTTGAATTCTTCTTGACTTGAATTCTTCTTGACTTGAATTCTTCTTGACTTGAATTCTTCTTGACTTGAATTCTTCTTGACTTGAATTTGATTCCCCACCATCGTGTCATAGTGACAAAAAGTACTGGGTCACATTGGGTGGGTCGCCGAGTTGACCTTCTCGCGTTTCATTGTAACAGGTAGGAAGTTCGATCTCCGTATCTACGTCCTGGTAACGTCCTTCCGGCCGCTAAAAGTGTGGCTCGCTCGCGAAGGCTTCGCCCGTTTGTCCAGCGAATTGTTCTCGCTTGACAGAATATACGACAGCAGGGTACACCTGACCAACATGTCCATCCAACTGAAAGTGGAAACACCGCGGCAGACGAGCGTCGACGAGACCGGAGCGGAAGCTTCCAGTGGCGACGGTTGTTCCGACGACGCTTCTGCTTCTAAACGAGGTCGCAAATGGAGTCTCATCAGAGTCCGGGAATTCTTGACTGCCCGTCACGGCTCGCGAACGGTCGAGACGCTTTTCCAACGAGTCGCAGGTGAATCTAACAGCTCGTTTGCTCCATTCCAAATTTGAACGAAGTAGTTCGGCGAACATTGCCAAGCTCGTTCGGGGCGTGACTGTGTATGCGGAAAATCTCGAGGGATTGGGAACGGGACGCTTTCAACCGCACGGAGTACCATCGTGCATTGCCTGACACTGATGCCTGGTCTTCCTCGATATCTTGAATGATCCCGTTAAATACATCCAGCGAGATATCTGTCAAGATAGAAAAACCAGGCATCAATGACGGGCAGTGTGCTGGAGATCACCAGCACATGCGCGAAAATTGCATCACCATTTTTTCACATCTGGGCGCATCGCCGTTTGACTCTCTTTATGGTTAAGAAATGTGTGGAAGCGTTTCCAGGTCACTTTCATTTGTACGGCGCTTTTGTACTCATTTCACGATGAACAAGATCTATGCAACAAGATCTATGCAGCAAGATCTATGCGGCAAGATCTATGTGGCAAGATCTATGCGGCAAGATCTATATGGCAAGATCTATATGGCAAGATCTATGCAGCAAGATCTAGGCAAGATCTATGCGGCAAGATCTATGCGGCAAGATCTATGCGGCAAGATCTATGCGGCAAGATCTATCCGGCAAGATCTATCCGGCAAGATCTATCTGGCAACATATATCCGGTAAGATCTGTCCGGTAAGATCTGTCCGGCAAGATCTATCCGGCAAGATCTATCCGGCAAGATATATCCGGCAAGATCTATCCAGCAAGATCTAAAAACCACAAAAACCAAGCATCAATGACGAACAGTATGGAGGTGTTTGCCAGCGCATGCGCAAAAGTTACACCGCAATTTGTTCACATATATACGCATCGTCCGTCGACTCTTCATGGTTAAGAAATGTGTGAAAGCGTTTCCAAGACACTTTCATTTGTACGGCGCTTTTGTACTAATTTCACAACAAATGTGACCACCAAGTCAACAGTCGCGCATGCTCCGTTAGCCAGTTTTGTTTATTTTTCTTTACATTTTCATTTTGCCTGAGTCAATATTGGTCGACGAGCGCGCCAGTGACTGTATGTACGAAGCTCCGCGAGTGTCCACGAACGTGAATGTGAACCTCCGAGTGTGTCTGCGAGCCAGCGGGTGAGTTTCGGTGCGCGGGTCTAGGAAGACGGATCGCACTTTATAATACTGTAGAGCGAAGACGTATCGTAGTACTGATATACGATCCGGTGACCGTGTCGGAGGTTCTATCGGAAAAACCTTCGACCCCGCGATAGCCGAGGAGACGCAATCGACACTACGCAATGCCGGTCACGTATCCGCTCTTCCCTAGCACAATGCCGTGCTCACCTCTGTGGGCCGCAGGGTCGACGGTCCCCAGACGAGACGTACAGTTATTGAAGAGAAATAATAAAGAGGAGAGAAACGTGCGGCTTAAACGTTCGGGTACACGTCCGACCGCGTGTCCGTTGCAATACGAATAGATCTTTTCGTTATTTATTTTTTAGTTTATGCCAAAAGTCGCAAATATGGCCCCTTTTGCATCCTGAATGGTACATTCAGAAAAAGAAATTATTGGATTAAGCGAGGCTCGATAATACACGTTCGAAGGTGTTGTTTGGTTCGTAAAACATGAATGTTTGTTTGAATCGATTGAAGCAAATAATCGTCTAACAAAACAATGCTTTATTTGTAGCAAGGAAATAACAACTTTTAATTTTTTATGTTAACGCGACTGTTGGTTGAGCCAACCATTTTTATTTCTCTGTGTAGGTAAAACAATGATATATCGACTGGACTATGTTCGCCACTTTTAGGCTATTACACAGTAAAAAACATTGTACAGTATTAGTCCATTCCCGTTTCAACTTTAAGATCGATACCTCCAAGTTTACACAAATTAGATCATTTTTAGTCATTTTTCAAACAAATAAAAAAACTCAAAATCTCATATAATCTTACCACTTCGATGGATTTTGACCAAATTCAATACCAAAGGTCTTTGATCAAAATAGTATATTTATGTCCAGTTTTAGGACTATTACTCCAAATTTACGCAAGTTATAGCTACCACAGAGAATTTCCAAAAAATTGAAAATCGCATAAAATCTTCAGTTGGACCTCAATGTTCACGAAAATAGCATTGAACGAAGCGACGTGATCGCTCTACTAGTGTGCAAAATTTTAACTCGCTGTCTCAAGCCATTTCCGAGTTATAGTCATTTTAAACGATGCAACTCTGTCACATACACCCACACATACACACACACCTACATCCGGACGCCAGCTAAAACTCATATTTCTCAACGTTTTAGACTATTTTAAGTATTCTGACATTGCAATCTCAATTTTTTTTTTTTTACGAAAACAAAGCTTCCTCTATGAGGAAGCAAAAAAAATAATTTCGTCATATCGGAATTACGAACTTTCGTGACAATAATTTTGTTGGATAAGTGACAAAGTCGTTTGTTTAGGTTCTAATATACAAACCTGTCCTTTTATTTCATCTCTCATTAGCAATATTAGTGTGTACTTTTGCTTTAAAACTGGATCAGGATGGTGCAATCGGAAAATGAACAAATGAAAAATTGTCGACGTTTGTGGATATAAATATAAATATATTCATGTTTATATACATTTAAAGATGTAAATACGTTGTTATAAAAGTACGAACTTTGTTGTACTGGGTGCACGGTTACTTTTTGTTGATGTTATGGTAGGTGTCGTAATGGCCAGTCTGCAGGCCGTTCAGCCGGTGATGATGCACTCATCAAACTCCTTCGAGTTGTACGGTTACGACGTGATTCTGGACGAAAATTTGAGACCCTGGCTCTTGGAGGTGAACGCCTCGCCAGCCCTAACTCCCACGGACGACGTGGACCATCGTCTCAAGTACGACTTGCTCGAGGATGTTCTCAATGTTTTGGACCTGGAGGGCTCGCTGACCGGCCGAGAGATCAGAGTCGGAGGATTCGATCTCTTGTGGAACACGGGACCCGTGTGGACGAATTGCCCGAACGGACCACCCTCGAACGGGGAGGGTGATAAACGTATTCCGAGAGAGCTGAGAAAACTCAACATCTTCCTCGGCACGAGAAACGATCGGGAGGAGCAATTGAAAAAGCTGCGGGAAATTCTGGCAGCCCGAGAGAATCTTGGAAGGGTGAAGAGCGAGGATTAATTACCGGGTGACTGCACTTGTTTCATCCCTTGCAAACTTTTGAGTGAAGTTTCTGCCGCTGTTTCGAAATTTCATTACTACGATTTGTTTATGTCTATTTCTGTTTCTATTCCTCCCTCTGCGTTGATTCCGGTGGTTATAACTTTTAACAATTATGCGCTAGTTATTAGATGCAATCGCATATACATGGTACATCTTGTAAAAAGGGTTCGACGCGTCCACTTAAGGTAGTAATAGCGCAATGACTGATACCGCCTAAGTTTGAGAGGAATAAAAGAGAATTACAAACACTTCTCGATCGGATAAAAATCTGAAAAAAATCAAGCATATGGAAGATGCTGATAAGATT
>JAPYZC010007555.1:0-13200 GCA_030522665.1 Ichneumoninae sp. A BG-2022a | reverse complement strand
GACGCCGAATTCGCCCGTCCAGCATCTCGATAGAGTTCGCGAACTGATGATAAAAATTTGTATCTTCTTTTTTGTTGTCAGCCGCGACGAGAAGTTTTAAATGGTCGACCGGAAGTCATGCTTGTCGGTCCACGGTTATACGGAAAAATATTCGAGAGGAATTGAACGTGTGGATTTGTCCCGATGCGACAAACCCACCGACTGATAGAAACTAGCAAAACTGACCCTGCCCAACTGGAAACCGGAAGTGACGCCGAATTCGCCCGTCCAGCATCTCGATAGAGTTCGCCATCTGATGATAAAAATTTGTATCTTCTTTTTTGTTGTCAGCCGCGACGAGAAGTTTCAAATGGTCGACCGGAAGGCACGCTTATCCGTCCACGGTGGTACGGAAAAATATTCGAGAGGAATTTAAGACGCCGAATTCGCCCGTCCAGCATCTCGATAGAGTTCGCGAACTGATGATAAAAATTTGTATCTTCTTTTTTGTTGTCAGCCGCGACGAGAAGTTTTATGTGGTCGACCGGAAGTCACGCTTATCGGTCCACGGTTATACAGAAAAATATTCCAGAGGAATTTAACGTATGAATTTGTCCCGATGCGACAAACCCACCGACTGATAGAAACTAGCAAAACTGACCCTGCCCAACAGGAAACCAGAAGTCCATCCAGCATCTCGATAAAGTTTGCGATCCGATGATAAAAATGTGTATCTTCTTTTTTGTTCTAAGCCGCGACGAGAAGCCACGCGTCGTCTACCGGAAGTCACGTATATCGGGGAATATGCAGAAATATTCGAGTGGAATTTAAGGAGCGTATTTGTCACAACGTGTGTAATCGACCGACTGATAGAAACTAGCAAACTGACCCGGCCCAACTGGAAACCGGAAGTGACGCCGAATTCTTCCATGCAGCGTCCCGATCGCGTTCTCGGTCCGGAGAAAAATTTGTATATTCTTTATCGTTGCAATCCGCGACGAGAAGCCACGCGCCATCGACCGGAAGTCACGCATGTCGGCCCACTGGGATATGGAGAATTAGTCTAATGGAATTTATCAAGCGAATTAACATCGTTCTATCCTTCAAATAATTTTCAAACTGCCAAGAACAGCCCTAGATTTTTTTAGAGCATAGAATTGGGAAAAAAAAGAAGAAATGATTTTATTGAACTGTGGGACAAAAGCGAAGAATTATTCCGGAAGTAAAACGGGTAATTAACTGACGAACGAAGATCTACTTAAAGCTCTAGTGAATTAATTCCTTTTGCCCAAAGCTCCGTAAAGCTTTCACGAAAAGAGCTTTTATATAGGGAAGAGCGGGGCAAAATGGGGCAACGGAGCAAAACGGGGTTTTGGGGCAAAACTAAATGTTCCAATAATTTTTGGATCGGACAAGGTGGCAAAACCAGGTAGAAAAGTCTGATGTATCAGACTTTTGAAAAGTATGATGTTTGGATGCCCAAATTCGCAGATACGGCGAATTTGGGCATCCAAAAATTGTTGGAAAATTACGTTTCGCCCAAAACCCCGTTTTGCCCCATTGCCCCATTTTACCCCGCTCTACCCTATATATATTTATAAACAATTGAGAGACAACGCTCGGTAGTTCTTTCATCGATCACCCGACAGATCCACTTCTTCGAGTTCCACTCCGAATCTTCATATCTATCTTTTTTTTATTTCCCCCCTCCCCGTTCGTTAGTTAAAGCGCTGACAATGCCGCGAAAAGTGAAGAAAAAAAAAATGATTCCATATTTTCGCGGATAAAGAGAAAGAGTCGCCGCGGGGATGTTGAGGAGCCTGCCGGGAGCTTCGAATGCAGAATCCGTTTCTGTCCTCGGCCTCGTCGTTGTCAACGTCGTCGGGGATTTACACCGGCGCGTGGCGTGTGGGAGAGAAAAGCCTACACGTGTGCCGCGTCGAGGAAAACTCTCGCTTCGAGTCATCTCTTCTGAATAGATAGGACGAACACAGGCGCGCTCCATTTTTCCTATCTGTTTTTTACCTTCCGTCCTTCGCGTCCTCTCTTCGCGTCGCACATATGCGCCCGGTAAAACGTGTACTTCGCTGTACTGAATATCGTCGTGATTAAAGCGGCGAGCGAGCCGCGGCGACTCTCGACGAACGACCGGCGGATTTTCTAAATATATACGACGAAACACGAAATGCTCTTTCCGCGTATCCATTTGAGCCTGTGTGTGTATAAGGGATAGCCTGAGAATGGAAAAGCTACGATGCTTTTCGTGGAAATGAGCAGTGGCCATCGCGACGTCGTGGTGGTTGCTTCAATATCGGTGGTCGTATATTTGTATTTTTTTTCACAAAGTATAATAATCTTACATCTGTTTCGGAAAGTTGCTCGTTTGTTTGTCACAATTTTAAAGAATTCGGTCGAAACAAGAGATTTTCAAACCGGTGGCGACGTATTTCGCGGTATGACATCACGTCCGCTCCAAAAAATGTGATCCTCAAACCGGAAGTGCCGTATTTCCGGTACGATATCACTCCCGGTCGGAAAATGATTTTCAAACCGATAGTGTCGTATTTCCGGTATGACATCACTTCCGCTGAAAAAAGTGAGATTTTCCAGCCGAAAGTATCGAATTTCCGGTACGACGTCGCTTCCGGTCGAAAAATGATTTTCAAACCGGAAGTGTCGTATTTCGGGTCTGACGTCACTTCCTCTCGAAAAAATGAAATTTTCAAACCGGAAGTGTCGTATTTCCGGTATGACGTCACTTCCACTCGAAAAAATGAGATTTTCAAACCGGAAGTGTCGTATTTCCGGTATGACGTCACTTCCACTCGAAAAAATGAGATTTTCAAACCGGAAGTATCGTATTTCGGGAATGACGTCACTTCCTATCAAAACGTGTGATTTTCAAACCGGAAGTGTCGTACTTCCGGAATGACGTCAGATCCGATCCAAAAGTGTGATTTTCACACCGGAAGTGACGCGTTTCCAGTAAACTTGCGGTTTCTAAATTCCCATTGTCCATGGCGAGGATGCTGAGGAAGCCGCCACATCGTCTCTTTTCAATGAGACTTCTTTTTTATCATTCGTGTCACCATCCATAAAAAAGTAATCAAAACTGTAATCAACAGTTTCAATTGCCGATCGCCGTATTTCACGTATTCTTGAAGACGAACGTATATCAAGTACGCTGAAGCAAGCATCTTTGGAAGTCCAAAAAGTAAGAGCAATGATCGCGAAAAAAAGTGAAACTTGGCCCTGCGACACTCGAGGCAAAGCTCGATCACCCTTTAAGGTGGGAAACCGTGAGGTCCGCGTAACGCGTTACAATAGCGTTACACCGGTACCGGCGCGATTGTATTTTCACCGAGCCGAGACGCCGGTGACACCTTGTTTGGCGCTCGCCGGGCTGCTATATGGGGAGAGAGAGTGCGAGACAGGTTGCAAAGGCAATGGTTACACACGATAGTGGGTATCACGCCCGATGCACTTGTGTATCTCGCTCTCCGTCCGCGAACTGTCACGGCCCGATGCTTTCTCGTGAACGACAGGAGAGTTATACCGTCGGGCGCGTGGTACCCGCGACCAGACAGTCCTCTCCACTCTCGTCAGAGCAACGGTCAACTTCTTCGGTGATATTCGCGACGAGTACAATCGTGTCGCGCGCTGGGTCCGCTCGGGACTCGTCGATTGTCGAGATAAACGAGCCGTACGCGTCATGGAGGCGGTGGTTCCTGCCAGGGGCAAAGCCAATAGAACGAGGACGAGCGCGAAAACGTGGCTCGGCAAATGGATGATGGATCAGAGTAAGACCAAGGCGGGCGAAGAGCGCGTACAAAAAAAAAATTAAAATAAAAAAAAAACTTAATTGAGTCAACGAGACTTCGTCATGTAAATTGTGCAATGTTAAATTGATATGATGGAAGTAAGACGTAGTGTGGACTGAAATTCGTCGGGAGTGGAGAATTTATTGTTGACTCGAAAGCCCCGTCGATCCCTTCGGCCCGGCTATTTGGGGCCGAAGCGATCGTCAACTTTGCGGGTTTCAAATATTGGTTCAAACCGTTGACTCGATATTTTCATTTCAGATCATCGGAGGAACCCCGATTCCGAAGAGATGCAACGCTGTCCCTATTTGCACGAGATGAAAGAGCGTCTGCTCTCGCAACCGACGCCCACAGACAGCCTGGACATGGAACGCCTGGACGGCGGAACGCCCGTTAAGGAAGCCAATCTTCACAATGATTATCCGGCTCACGCCAATCCCGGGATCATACCCGATCCGCCCGAAATGCCACCTGACTCCTTGATCGGCACGGTTGTCAAGGTAAACGAGCCCCAGGTATCGCATCAACAACCCTTTTCTTATTCCGCTTTGCAATATCGTCAAACGGCATGCGCGCAGCTGGTACAGTGTTGTGGCTTCGATCCTCGTTACGCTCGCAATTTTTTTTTTTTTTTTTTTTTTCAATAAACCTCTTTCATTCGTCATCGGTTATCTGCGTTGGTATTTCAGCTAAACTCCGATGGTTATGGATCCCACACGTCACCGGCTCACGCGAGGCAACCATTGGTACCGCAGAACGCGATAAATCAACCGCTATGCCTCACACCCACTCACTCGACCACCGGCAACGGAATGCTTCCCAAAAATGCCAAGTAAGGATAATAGATTTTTTTTTATAAAGCCGTTGAGGAATACATCGATTGCCTAGAGATCGATGCAGAATCGGCAAACGGCGTTTTATATTGTTATAGGGGAGACCAGGGCAAAATGGCACAGCGGGGCAAAACGGGACAACGTGGACAAAACTCAATTTTCCAATGATCTTTGGATGCCCCATTTTGTCCCAACGATACATTCGGATTTTCAAACCCGTTTTGCCCCACGTACCACCATCGCCACCATCCAAATTTTATTGGAGAATTGAGTTTTGTCTCATTATCCCGTTTTGCCCCGGTGTACCATTTTACCCCGCGCTCCCCTAGCAATGAGGATTAAATTTAAAAAGAGTGGCTGCATCAGCGCGATGCAGCCAGTCAATTGCCGAAAGAAACCTTCTCTTTTGTTTTTTTTTTTGTTTTTTTGTTGTTTCGTTTTTTCGATCACTGCGCGACTGCAGTTTCTCATGAATAGCTCCAGTCTCGTGCAACAGTGCACCGCACGAACGAAACGGCGAACAATACCCTCCGATATTTTTCGAGTTTTCGTCCAAACATGCAGCTTTTTTTAAAGTAGGGCAAGAGCAGCTCGACAGAGTCGCTCCGAATACTTCGTCCAATGGCATCAATAGTGTTTTTGTTTCTCCTCACGAGTGGATAACAATTGTTTTATTTTTTTTTTCCAAAAATCTATTCGTGACTCTCTGTACCAATCGAGGATATCGCAGCTCGATAGACAATCGTTGCCGCCCTGGCATACTGAACGACCGAAGAAGCGACCCCAAAAGCGACGGTTGTTATGTTCCAAAAATTAACCACATTAACGACCGCTGAAGCGACCGCTCAGACGACACATTTTTTTGCCGTGTTTCGGCAATGAAGTCGTTTGTTCGATTGGCAACCGACTAAACGACCGTAATAGCAACCGTCTAGGAAACGGTCGGTTGCTTTTACGGTCGTTTGTTCGGTCGACAATCAAAGAAGCGACTTCACTACCGAAATGCGGCAAAAGAATGTCGCCAGAGCGGTCGCTTCGCCGGTCGTTAATGTAGTTAGTTTTTGGAACATAACAACCGTCGCTTCTTCGGTCGCTTCGTTTGCTAGGGCGACTCGGGCAGCGCGAGTCCGACGGGTCAACGACCTCGGACGTGGACAACGAAGAAAAGTACGTGACCGAGGTGGGAAACGCGCGAGGACACACGAGGGTGCTCTTTCTCGCGTGCGACGGCCCGGCGAGAAGAAATTAATCGTACGGAGCGGCGCTCCTCAAATTTGCAGAGCGAGGCCAGGATAATTGGAATTATCGTCGGAGCCAACGAAATTCGATATGGAAAGACGAAGACTGCCGGAGGACGACGAGAGGACGCCGGTGGCGCATCCCAACGGTTAGCCACCTCGTTCGCCCCTCCTCGCCTCCGCGGGGTAGTTTTCTCCCTCCCGGCGCGCCGTTCGCCGACCATCGGCGAGAGGAGGCGGACTTTTAGTTCAGCCCAGCCGGAATCGCGGCAGCACCGCCAGCGACGAGAGAACACCCGAGATACAAACCGAAATCAATACCAACCTACGTGCGTGGAGAGATACACATGTTCGACGCAATCCTGTTTCTCAGCTCGTTGTCAACTGGATGGTCACACGATATTCGAGAGACGCGAACCGACCATAGGAAAATCATACATATTATCTCCACGTCAACGAATATTTTTTTTATTTATTTATTTATTTATTTTTTTTTAACGAGTCATGACTTAGGCTCGGTGTTGCACGACCTCTCGTCAGCGACGCGACGGAGCGTGCCGCCGAACAAGCCTCCCCCCTGTCCGAGGCCTCCGGCACGCGAAACGATCGAGTGGAGCTTCGCCACTGGCGCGGCGAGAATCGATACTCAATTACCAGGGCAAACTTGACACTCGCTCTCGCGCGCCTCTTCGGGGTATCCCGATAGTTCGGAACTCCAATGCTCCTTCCGGAAAGGATAATCCCCGCGAGAGCTCTCCGAGTCCGCTCGGGCACGAAATCCCTGGAAATGGGTGTGGACGATCCCGGTCGAAAAGCCTTTCCTCTCGACACCGATTCCGTTCCGTCGTCGTCTACGGTGTCTTCCGCGCGCGTGGCTCCCCGGAGATCCGTGGAATTAGCGACGGATTGTGAATGGCCACGGGTCACGGACCATGCATCGGTGATCGAGGCCGCGGCGTACGGCGACGTCGAGGAGCGCGAGAGGAAGCTCCGCGGTACCGCTGACGATTGAGTTCGAGGGAAAGGTCAGTGACCCGAGTGCGGCGGTGGCGGCGTTATCGAGCGGGTCAGTGGGTCGCAGAACCACGGAGCAGTTTGCCCTCTCCCGCCGTTCATCTCTTCCTTCATCCTCCAAACCGCGCCACCCTCCGCGCTCCTCTTCTACCTGCGGATGCTGCACACGACTCGCGCCTCGCCCATCCTCCTCTCGCTCTCGGCACTCGCCGCCGACCGAACGCTCATCCCCGAGGCCGAGCCGCGGTTTTCGTATCGCCGGAAAACGCGATAATCCAGCCTACTCGGGAGCAAAAAAAAGAGTTGAGATGGGGAGATGGGCGATCGACCTACTGAGGAGAATATATCGCTGCGGAGGATCAATAATCCATTGATCGAGCGGGGAGGCTCGAGGGAAACGGGAAAGCCGGGAGGGAAAAACAAAGACGGGCGGGCTGCGCGGGAATCGCGCGCTGCTGTGGACCCGATATGGCCGACGAGGCTCACCCCACGAAATCCCCGAGACTCGGCGGCTACGGGAATCCACTGCGGAACGGTCTACAGGGTCGTGCAGAATTTCTTCGAGGAGATTCGGTGGTTGATTTTTTTTTTTTTTTTTTTGATTTTTTTTTTTTTTTTTTTTGAGGGGGAGGCGCTTTTGAGTTTCTGGCGTACTTCAAGATCGAGGGTGACTGCGTAAAATTTATTTTGGGGGATCCGTTTTTGAGAGTACTCCGAAGGTCTGCAAGTGATAAAAACAGCGTAGTTATCGCTCTGCATTTCTTTTGTCACTGTGGCGAAATTTCGAGGTAGAAGGTCGAGGGAATTGATTAGAGGGGTTGATTGAAGGACGTTGATTGGAAGGATGGGCAGCATTGGTTTCGGGAGACCGTTTTTCGGAGACTCTCTGGGAAGGGGTGAAAAGAAGCATCGCTGTCTCTTTATATTTCCATCGACAACCTTAAAAAAATCTCATCACTCTGAGCCAATCTCGAAATTGAGAAATTGGAGGAATTGAGAAATTGGAGGGAATTGATTAGAAAGATGGGTTGACATTTATTTCGGGGAAGCGTTTTTGATTGATATCTAAAGGGCTGTAAAAAAGTATAACTATCTCTTTGCATTTGTTTCGTCAACATTCAAACAAATTTAAATATTGAAGGATGGGGTAACATTTTTTAGAGACGCACTCTAAAGAACTGCAACTAAATGAAAATAGCATAACTATAATCCTTCGCATTTCTTTCGTCAACTTAAAAAAAAATCCCATCGTCACTGAAGCAATTTCGAAGTACGAGAAATTGGAGGGAATTGATTAGAAGGCTGGGTTACCATTTATTTCGGGGCATTCTTTTTTGAGTGACATACTCTAAAGCGCTGTAAAAAAGCATAACTATCTTTTTGCATTTCTTTCATCACAATTAAAAAAATATATATATTGAACGACGGGATAAAATTTGTTTACAAAAATACTCTAAATGACCGCAACTAAAAGCAAATAGCATAACTATAACCCTTCGCATTTCTTTCCTCAACCTTAAAAAACAAAAAATCCCATCGTCACCGTCGCCCAATCCCAAAATACAAGAAATTGCAGGCAACTGATTAGAAGGCTGAAGTAAAATTTATTTCGGGCCTCCGTTTTTCAGAGACACATTCTAAAAAGCTCCAACTAAAAAAAATCATAACTACCCTCCGAATTTCTTTCATCAACCCTAAAACAAAAACAAAAAAAAAATCCATCACCTCGATGCGATGCAAGGCTCAGCTTCTTCCCACCGCCTCCGCCCGTGTTCCCATTGCCTCGGATCATCAAGCTCCCTGCCAAAAAAAAAATCGATCATCCATCCCGATAGCCAATATCCACATTCGCGACTTGGATCTCGTCATCCCCGATTCTGCACCGCTCTGTACAGTCGAGAACCCGAAGTGAGCGAAAAAGAGAGTGGAGCAGTGGCCGGAGTTGTCGAGAGGAGGATCGGTAGAGAGGGTCGGGAATTTGTGCGCTGGCGCAAGAAGCTACCCGCTGCCCGGGAAGAGGTACCTCCCGGCCAGCTTCAGTCTCCGGGATGCTGGGGGCGGCGATCGTGATTCGACCCCTATTTCGGCGTGTTCACGATAATACAATATCTTACATTGGTGCGCCATAGTAATCTCGGCTCGACGGTACGATCTCACGGCCTATACATTCCGCGTACAAGCCTTCGTTCTCTCACGGTACAAAACACACACACACACACACACACACGACTAAATCTCACCTGCCCGTCTGCCCCGCGTAGTCGCGGTGTACGCGACACGTTCGTGTGCTGGCATAAGTGATCGAGAAGCGACTTGCGTGAAGGAGCGAGATGAAGAGTTCCGTGGGATGCTGAGGGGCAGAGGAGGGGGGGGGGGTTTCTGAAGAGAGAGTATCGAAGACTACGTGTAGTCTACCCGGAGGATGTCGCTCCCCCTTTGGCACATTCGCACGCATACGAAAGGAGAAAATCCAGCGTAGAGCAGGAGCGTCGTCAACCCTCTCGCTCTACGTTCCACGATCGCCGTCCCTCGCCGCGCAGCCCCTTCGGCACGTACCCCGGGTACGAGGCCCGGTGCAGTCACCGCGAGAACCTTCGGGCATAACGCGCGCGCGTATCTCCCGCTCCCGTTTACGACCCGTCACCGAGCCGCCGAATCCAGGTAGATTCTCCGTCGGCGAGTCGAGTAAAATTCCCGGCCCGAGCGCCGATCCGCGTCTTCCGGGCGATCGGCGAAACGGAAGTGAGATTCGGTCTCGATCGATTCGTCGGCTCGGACAAGTGCGCGGATCGCTTTGTCTCGTGAGTCGTGAGAAATTACCCGTCGGTTGGTTCTCGGGGAGTTGTTGAAAAAAATTCATTAAAAATAGTGGAGCTCGGGATTTGTTTTCTCGTCGAGCGCGGGCCGACCGAGTTTCGCCGGGAGCTCCGCGTAACGACACTCTCGAGGGAGCCGCGAGTAGGTGATCCGCCGGAGTGGCCGAGGGCGGAGAAGCGCGGATGCTCGAGGAACGCGCTCCGCGCCGCCCGCGCGCGACCAACCGCTCGGCGTAGTTTCCGTCGCTTCTTCCCCGTCGGCCTCGACACCGCTCGTTGCCAGGAACTGAAGTAATCTCTATCTGAAAAGTTTCACCGCACACGTGTCGCCCGTGCCTCATTTTATTGCGTACCGGAAGTCGATACTCGGAAACCCGCTCGGGCAATTAACGGAGAACCGGAAGTCTTCGGTACCAACGCGGGCGCAACAGCTCCGGTCGGCTTTGTGCTCGCGGGCGACAAAGCGCTCGCGGAGAGTTCGCCGATACTCGAGCGCGCGAAGTTTCGCCGTTTAAGAGTCGCGCGAGATGCCTTCTTGCTCTCGAGTTCGACCTACTTAAGAGACGAGCCGCCACGGATCTCGCACCCAGAAAAATCATTTATTCGACGGCCAACATTTGGTTCAAGCAATATATTTATTTGACTTAAATAAATATTTATTTCATTTGAGTAACTATAGTTACTTAAATAAAAAAAATATTTATTTTATTTAAGTAACTATATATTTAATTTTAATAAATATTTATTTCACTTAAGTAACTAGTTATTTAATTTAAATAAATATCTATTTAAATCAAATAAATATATTACTTGAACCAAACAAACGGTGGCCGTCAAATAAATTTTTTTCACGAGTGCGCGCGGCTCGGCACTGCGCGGCGACGCGCCGTCAGCCTCTCCTTTGTTTTCGCGACGCGCTTTCAACCCTTTCTTAGCTTCCTTCGGATCAAAAAAATAAATTACAAAAAACTAGGCTTGCAGATCCGGGCTAGGCAATGAGGTCTTTATTAGCATTAGCCGATGGCGTTGAGGAATTTTAGAGGCGGACGGGCGGGCGAAGGAAACGGTCGCAGTTGTCGAGGAACCGGAAGTGCGCGTTGTTGCTCGAACTCCGCAGTGGCGAGGCAAAACGGTTTGATTCGCGGCCGCGGCGGATAAACGGCAACAGCACCGCCCTGGTAGACGACGGTGACCCGAATCATTCCTCTCACAAACCAACACCCCTCCCCACCCCCCGAAAGTTCTTCGCCTCACTGTCTTTTCTTTCACCCCTTCGTAACAGTTCGTCGGAGAGGGAAAAAATTATTTTAAAAATACACTCGCACTTTAAAGGCTGAGGAAAGGGGGAAGGTGAAAAGTGCCGAGAGGGAAGTTGGTAAGGAAGTGGCCGAGATGGTGGGCGGAGGAGACTGCAAAGTGGCGACCGTGGAGGTCGAGGCGGCAGCGGCGAACGACAATACGGCGACGCTTCCGGTCACGAGGCCCTTGAATCCTCAGATCGTCGGCGCACCGCCGAATGCCCAGGACAACGCCGAGAAGAACAACGCCGCCAACAAAGAGATGGAGCTGAAGAACGTTCGCTCGACACCCGCGAAAAAGTAAGAGCCTGGAGAAGAGAAGCGAGATGGGAATTCTAAAAAAAACGGGATTTTTTGTATATTGTGGAAAAGGCGGGGGAGGGGGAGGGGGGATAAAAACTAGAGTGAGATAAGGGTTCTCCGGTAATGGTGGGAGGGGAGGGGGTTGGCGCGTGTATCGCTGCCGAGGGAGTGGCGCGCCGCTCCGGGGATGAAAGGATCAGCACAGAACGGAGTCGCAGCCGACGGAGGGAAATATGCTTTCCTTTGAAATCATTTTTCGCTCTCGCTCATTACGCGATGCGTGACTGCTCGCATACAGTCTCGACTCCCTACGAGCGAAACTGCGAAACATTTTCTTTTTTCATGCGGGAAGAAAATTTTAATCTCTTTAGGACATAATCGTGATATAGAGAGATAATTATTATAGTATTTTTCGCAGATTATTATTGTATGCAGATAATTATTATAGTATTTTTAGCAATTGTTTCTTCGGTCTATGAACTTAGGGATTTTTAACTGACGCGGTAACATTTCGTCGAGATCGAATAATAAAAAAAACTTGAAATTTTCATATCGCTTCCTCATAAAAATAATAATAATTAACGAAGCTCCGAGATAGTCGGAGGAAAGAAAAATCGGTTTTGCAATTATATTTCGATCTCGATAAATAGTCCCTGAACCCACGATTTTTTTATCAGCACAATGTTATCGAGGTCGATTATCAAAAACAAAACAAAAAAGAAAAAACAAAAAAAATGGTCCAATATAGGCGGACGAAAAAAAAGCGTGAAAAGAAGAAAGAATGCGTGGCGCCTAAATAAAAGCCGCGTTGTTACGGAGAGTTGACTGTAGGCAAATGTGCCGAAGTGAAAAGCGAAGCGAGTCGCGTAATTTCCATCCCCCAGCGGCAGTCGCCGCCGGGCTCGCCGCAGCGGGCTAAATGAACGGATGTCTGCTCGAGAATGAGGGAGGTTGGCAAACAAGAAAAAAAAAAAAAAAAAAAAAAAACAAACAAAAAAAAAAGAAAAAAAGGTATTGCAGGGTCGCGAGATGGAATGCCGTGTCGGTTCTCGAATATGCAGTTGTCGCCGGTTGGTGGTCGTGACGGTTTCAGGCCTCAATGGTCGGGCGACGTACGTGCGCGGGTTGTACGAGAGATGCGCGTCGTGTATGAGTTCGGGTATTACGGAGCAGGCGCTGACGACAGAGCGACGCTGTATACATGTAGCGTGTACACGGTGCGACACGGCGATGTGAACGCGTCCGCCGTGTAAACGTGTATCGGCAGTCCCGGTAACGCGAACGCCCCGGACATTCCACATGCTGCAGGTCAGGTTTTGCAGGCGCATGGAGAAACGCACACCCACCACCCTCTAACCCGATCGGGAGCGCGACGATGCGTGGATTGACGAGGGTTCGATAAATAAACAGTAATACGCGTCGGACACGCTCGTTACAATATCGATGAATTATTATGCCATGAATAAGTATGTAGGTCTCGACGGATTAATCGCACAGTTAACATTTGATTTTTTGTTATTTTATTTTATTTTAATAGCAGTGAAAGTGCATTTATTGATAATATCGTGTACTTCATGCAATATTAGGTACATCTCTCTATGTAGTTGCAGCGTTCACATAAACATTGCCACTTGGCCATCGACCGCAGTCCTTTTGCCACATTTTATTTTATTTTCACACCTTGTGAAACAAAATTTTGTTCGATACTCGTGCGAAAAACTTTTTCTGAACTCGTGTGATTGCAACACTCGCCCTCGGCTCGTGCTGCAAACTCACACTCGTCAGAAAAAGTTTTTCGCACTCGTATCGAAATGTACTATTATTTTATTTTATTTTATTTTATGTTATTTTATTTTATTTTATTTTATTTTATTTTATTTTATTTTATTTTATTTTAT
>JAPYZC010007550.1:0-10418 GCA_030522665.1 Ichneumoninae sp. A BG-2022a | reverse complement strand
ATAGTTTGAATTTAAAAGTCGAGATCTTCGATCTTTCTTCGAGAGACCCAGGGTATAGAGCAATGAACTCGACGTTTGGTGATAACGCTGGCCTTCAGTGGGTGGCGGGCAGCATTGCGCGACCGTGAGGGATCTAATTACACAGCCTTCCTACGGTGTGTCAGGGTCAAGCGAGGAATCATAATATTTTGAACGTGATACACCTTATAAGATCATCGAGCTATATTCTTTTCGACATGCAGACTCAACCCATCCCTGAATAATTTTCCGAAAGGTTACATTCATAAGGGGCACTGTTTTGATAAAGCACATGCGATAAACGCGTAATAGGGAGAGAAATCTCCTTTACCGTAGATGCAGGAAAATGCTGATCAGGATGTAACATATCATTGATTTACGTGTTAATCGAGGTGAGCCATATTCACTACTTTTACCCTACTCACTACCTGCCCAAGTACCTGCCCACCGTCCCTTTCCATACGCAAAATTCCCTTTCCGAGCACAGTTACGCGTTGCGCGTGCAGATACGTATAGCTGCCAAAATTACCATAATATAAGCGTGCAGAAATCTACTCTATGTATTTCGCAGCTCAAGTCATAGTTCGAAACTGACTTCTTAATTTGAATATGAAATGCATTCTGTCGTTCAGGAAGACCCATAACAATCCCGTTTTATAAATTACGCATTTTATATTTATTTGATTTGTTGCTTTGCTAAAGTAAACAAGCCTTTGTCTGTTATAGATATATTGCTTCCTCGTAGAGGAAGCTATGATTTCGTAAAAAAAAACGCGAGATTTGAACGTCAGAGTACTTACAATAGTCCAAGACATCGAGTAATGCGATTATTAGCTTGGGTCTGAATGTATGTATGTGTGTGTGTGTGTACGTGTGATCACGTCGCTTCGTTCGGAAAAATAAGCTTTTTATCAGAGGACAAATTTGATCAATAATAAAAATTCGAGCATATTGAGGCTATCGGACGGGATAGATTCTCCTTTATGGTAAAATGACGGAATATGTCCGATGCTCGAATATGGGAAAATGTAGAGGAGGAAGAATTCATCGATCTTTGTCTCATATCAAGCTTGTCGCCGCATTCCCTCCTTATCAGATTTTCAGCAGCGACGATTTCGTTCGCAGGTAACAAAAGGGAAGGCGTCGTTTGTTTCCCCACCAAGCAGGTAACGGACCTTGAGAAGGCGCCGAATTGGACTTACGCGGTCGTCATTTGCGGAAATACGCGGTCGTTCGGAATTATGCGGTTGGGAGAAACGCGGTTGTGTACTGTATCTGGAAATTCAACGAAATTCCGTCCCATGCAGACATCTCCAGGGTCATGCCGATTAGCATAACTATTTTTTGCCAGTACATTTACCGGTTATTGTAATAAATAACGTGCTGCCGACCGGTCAAACTGTCGATTTAAATGCAATAGACCCGCGCTGCTGTCGTCCACGGCCCCCCTCGCACAAGATCACCAGCCGTTGCACGGGGATTTCGAAAAAGCGCTTCGTGCGCGACGATACCGGTATAAGGATACAAAAAAAAAGTACACGTACGAGCGATCGATCGATCGCCGAACCGAATTTGTTATTCGTTGCATTCTGTCTCGCTCGGTCAGCCTGATTTTATCGGGAACGCGAGCCCATTCCTCACGTCACCCCTTTCCACCCTTGCCAGTTAGCAGCCCGGTAACCGAACGTGAACACAGCGCATACGTGCTTTACCGTCTCTACAGATTTCACGAGGGTGGCGCCGGTGGGGCAATCCTATCTCCCACATTTTCCCTCCCCAGTGTTCCTCGTGACCCGCGTAGCGAACTTGGAACGGTTACATACGCGCGTGTGTTTCGCAGAGCGTCGCATATAGACACAGCTTCTCCATATAGATTTAAACTTGCCCACACGAATTCATCGTTCCGTTTGGGTACCGTTGATTTTACCGGACGAAATTAAATTGCGTAAAAAGAGGTGAAAGAGGCGCGGTGGGTCAGTGAAGATGGGACGTGGTAAAGGCGGAAGGCGAGAGAGGGTTGAAAAAGAGGGGCACCGACGGGGGTTGGGGAGGGGTAGGTTGGGGTCACAGGACGAGGGCGAAAAATGCACGCTCGCCTCGCGAAACCCTCTGCAAATTTAATGAAACGTCACTGACGAACGACTCTCTTCTGTATTTTTCGCCTGAAAAACGTTCTGCAGCCCCAATACCGAATTCTCGTAATTCCCCGGAAGCTGTGACGTTTGCTCGCGGACCATTGAAGGAAAAAAATCAAAACATGCTGTGCACGGAAATAAAAGCGCATACGAATGAATTTCGAGAGGAAAAATAGATTTTTTAAAAATACGAAATAATAAAAAAAATGGCTTGTTGAAATGTTTAAAAAACCATTTTCCATGCCACGGCTTGTCTTCATGCCATGGCATGTATTGTTTTTATGCTATGGCACAAAAACAAAGATTGCAATAGACTGATTGAAACGAAAAATGAAATGGGATTGAGTTACCGTTCAACGAACGGCGGTGCCTTTGAGTTTGGAATGCACGCTAAGGTACTCTCGCTATCACACCTGTGTGACGAACAGCTTTTGTTAACATTTTTTTTTTCCTTTCATTTTCATCCGCCGCTGTAGAATAGAGCATAAATGGACGAGGCAATGTGTGGGTAGAAAAAAAAAATCGGTCAAAATGGAAAAAATGATAAAAATTGAAAACTAATAAGCATTGAAAGAATGATAAAATTGAAAATATAATTAAAAAATCGTAAAAATCGTGATCCACGATGGATTTCATGGGATAAATCAGGCCGCAAACAGGCTCTTTGTGGGCGCGTGACACATATTATCCTTTTAGCCACCGAACGCCATTATCTCGTGAGTTTGTAGTACGTGGTTGGAATTTAAGGTGAAAGAGCATAAGCAGTAGCTCGCACGAAAGCCCTTCGACGCGACGGAGCTCCGGCGCTGCGGAGCTTTGGCTCTCGCTTTGATCGCGCGAGGCTCTCTCCCGTTTCGGTCGTCTGTCAAAGCCATTGTTGTCGCTACTCAAACGAACCTCCTTATGCTCCAGATCCTCTACGTTGCCTTCTAACCACCTATACTCGCCCACCTCGCGCTCACAGTTCGTTTCTTATTCTCGGGCATAGTCGGATCACCTGTGGGTTAACCATACAGTCATTGGCCCGCTGAGGCATACCTCAAAAGAGAGACCTATATCTCGTTCAACCCGATACCTTTCATACGACACTTCTTTGCTGGGACCCTCGACGGCTTTCGACCCCTTCCAGGCGCTCATTCCACCCTGCAAGCCTCTCAACAGTGGAACCTCGATCTTTGTATTTCCCTCGTGACCAAAGTAGATTATTATTTTTATTTTGCTTCCTCATAGAGGAAGCTATTGAGCTTACGTCCCGATGTATGTGTGTGTGTGACAGACTTGCATCGTTTAAAACGACTATACATTTTCATGAAGATTGAGGTCCGTTTGTAGATTTTAGGCGATTTTGAAATTTCTCAAAAAAAAGCTGGTGTAGCTCTAACCTGCATAAATTTTGAGCTATCGTCCTAAAACTGTATGTAAATAAAATAGTGTGATCAAAGACCTTTGGTATAGAATTTGGCCGAAATCGATCCAAGTGATCGGATTTTATGGAATTTCGATTTTTTTTTTATTGCTAAAAACGGTCTACTTCGAGTAAACATGAAAGTATCAACCGGAAATTTGACACGGCAATCGACGAATACCGTACAGTGTTATGTCGCTGAAATTGGCAACGCTGCCGCAACGAAATGGCCTCAACTGTCAATCTTACGAGCTGCAAATAATGTCTACATTGCTTTGAATTTTTATTTTAATCTCTTGAATGTTTGGTAGAAAATTATGTACCGCTCCTAAGATTCAAATATTTGAGGTCATTTCGTTGCTGCTTCGTTGCGAACTTTAGCAACATACAATGTTTGGTATAAAATTTGGCGAAGATGAATCTAACCGTTTACTCTTTATAAGATTTTGACATTTTCGAATTCTTCGCAATTTTTTTTTCACACTTTGACACGAGTTTCCGAATCAAACATCACGGTAAGAGTAAAATGAGTTATAGTTTTGTAATCAGCGATGAAAAGTAGTTTAAAATAGCATCAAAACGACGAATTATGCAAATTTCTGTTAGCGATTTTCTACAATAAACTCTGGGTCAACCTTTGACCATTACAATTTTATGAGATGTAGACATTTTTCAATCTTACGCTAAAAGGTGCATAGCAATTTGGACATGGCTTCCTCATTTATAAAAATTTTGCGCATAGCTTCGTCTATGTGGATGTGAAAAATCGATGATCGAACGTTTTTCATAGAGAAAGCTATGCGCGAAATTGTAAAAAATGAGGAAACGATGTGCACAGTACTTGGCACCTTTTTTTATTACAGTGATAACGAAGAGACTTTATCGAGCTTTGCGGTTGACTGGTCGATAGATTGGTCCATCGACGGTCGATTGCTCCATCGAGACTAAGTGAAAAACCTCGCTCGGCGGTATAGAAAACCGTCGCGGGTATAGAAAACTTTAATAAACTTTTCTCACATGTACCGGCATGGACGTTCAAAAGAAAAGTCTAATCAAAGCCGACATGCAATCCGCTTTCGATGAGACTTCTCAATTGAACGTACATGTCATCCGAGAAGAAAGTTCATTACAGTTTTCATTACCGACAGCGGTGTTTCAAATACTATTAATGCCCAGTCCACTTCCCTGTAACAGCTTTGTATTGATCGTCCAGGGTATTAATTATACCCTGCCCAGGGAAATTAATATACGAGCTGAAATGTCGACGTCGAAAATGTTCATGGGTACTGAAATGAACGAATACTGGAACGGGTCAAAAGTTAGTGAACTTGAGGGGCAAAGTCGAGTGAGGTCTCGTTCGGTAATAGCGCAGAAGCCGGGACACGAAGGCTTTGAAGCCTCCCAACTTTTCTGCTTTCTACTTCTGTACTTCTGTAACAGGCTCGCACATACTGTGCGCGTAGTTACTGCGGACGTGCATTTGTTTTGCCGGCACAGAGCAAACACCGACGACGACTTTCTGCGCACCCACATCAAAGAACCGTAACTTTGGCCATTCTGCACTGAACGTTGTGCGAATGGTAATTGCGGGAAAAAAATTGTCCATATTCAATTCACACCAAGCAAACTGCATAAGATTCGTTGAGTAATTTTGGCTTCAACATAGAGAAAACTCGGCAAATTACGTAAAAATATTACTAACAGGTGAATAATATTAAAAAATATAATTCATTATATAAAATCTTTAAATTTGAATTAAATTTAAGAAAACTACTGGGCGAGTGAGGTCTCGTCCGGAAATAGCGCAAAATTCGAGACACGATTCCTTTCAAGTCTTCGAACTTTTCTTCGTTCTACTTCTGTAATAGGCTCGCGCATGCTGTGCGCGCAGTTATTGTAGACGTGCATTTGCTTCGCCGGGACGAAGCCAACGACGAAGACTCCTACACAGCAATTGTACTCACATCAAAGAAACCGTCTCTTTGGTTATTTTGGTCTACACATTGAGAGAATGGTAATTGCGAAAAAAAAATGGTCTGAATTCGCAAGAAGCAACATGCATGAGAAAATTCGTTGAGTAATTAAGACCTCGTGGAGAGAACTCGGGGAATTACGTTAAAATATTAATAACACCTAAATAATATTCCAAAATTGAATTAAATTTTTAAAAAGCTTTAAATTCGTATTACATTCACGAAAGCTACTGGATAAGTGACGTCTTGTAATCATATTAAAAAATGCAATGAAGTTAAGAAAGTTTTAAGGATGTTTGGTCCAAAACGTATTTCTTTTCGATCGTTATAAAACTTTGCTTCTCCGTAGGGAAAGACCCATTGAATCGTTTTCAATTTTTTCAGATTTTCTTACCGTGCAGTTTTTTTTAATAATGCGTGTACAAAGCTACATAAGGTACCGTGTAAACTTTGCAAAAATCAGCCGGTAACGATAGAACGTAGCGATTTTATCCGCCGATTCGAATAAAAAACCTACCACAGCGATCGGCATATTATCTGACAGATTGTGTCCAAATTTCAAGAAGATTCACCGTTTTGTTTCTAAGATAAATTCAATAAACGAAAGACCCCTCTCTCTGTCTAGCCGTTTGCTTTGTCTGCGTTCCTCACTTCACTTCAAGTTGAAAAAAAATGTCAAGTTATTTAATCTTTTCCGGTTTCCGTCCCACGATTTTGGCCCAAACATCCTTAAATTTGAATTACATTTAAGAAAACTACTGGACGAGTGACGTCTTGTAATCACATTAAAAAAATGCAATTAAGTTAAAAAAGCTTTAAATTCGTATTACATTCAAGAAAGCTACTGGACGAATGACGTCTTGTAACAATATTTAAAACATTCAATTAAGTTAAAAAAGCTTTAAATTCGTATTACAATCTAGAAAACTACTGGACGAGTGAAGTCTCGTTCGGTAACAGCGTAGAAGCCGGGACACTATGGCTTTGAAGTCTACGAAACTTTCTGCTTTCTACTTCTGTAACAGGCTCGAGGGTATTGTGCGCGAAGTTATTGTGGACGTGTATTTGCTTTACCGGGGACGAAGCTAACGACGACGAGTCAGTACACACTTGTACCCACACCAAACAACTGTTACGTTCAGACCTGCGAATAGTGAGTTCGCTGTGTGAGATCCAGAAACATTAAATAGTGTCTCTTTTGAGTCAAGACGTTAGCCCTTTAGTCGAGGGCGTTGATCTAGCCGTCCTGCCGTGGATATAATAAAGGAATAGTCGCGTGGAAGTATTCAGTTTATATATTTTATTTATTTTATTTTATTACGGAGTATTTTAGAACGCCAGAGTACATGCAAATAAATGTTCGAAATAATTCGTTGGTTTAAATACTCACACTAGATACATGCTCGTGGAATAAATAACGCGCGTATTTGGTTTTGAGGCGTATTATATACGCTATGAGGCGTATTATATATATTATTAATTTTGCATAATAATAATTTCAAAATGTTAACCCGGCAACAAAACTTTTTTTTAATGAAAATGATTCGTTTATTTTTCTGAATACGTATGAATTTTTTCAGATTTTTAAGTAATCGTTGATTTTCGTTCTATAAAAAAAAAAAAAAATCAACGATTCAATATGTCGAGGACGAACTGCCAAATGTCTGTTGTCTCTGAAAGTCCGATCAAGACTCGCGTTACCTGGTCGATTGGTAATCAGTACGTTTGTCATTTGTTATACCGAGCTATTCCGCTCATCTAATATCGTGTGTCTCGGTCAATCCTCATCTCTATATTCGTTACAATATATTGAAAAGTGTTCGTTGAAAATACAGTATGTTTAATAAGAAAAGAGCCAACTTGCTCGACTATTATTTGTTAATGGGAGAACTCTGCCTCGCAGGGCTAGAGTTTTCAATAAGAGCTTTGCACGCGCTGCGTAGACTCGATGAAGATACAGCCGGTTGGTCGGTCGAAGAATAAATTATTTGGTTACAAATTTTCGGTTATTATATACTAGTTCTAACCCTATTCTCCTAATGCTACAGGAAGGGTTCGCGGAAGAGGTGGTGAAGTTAAATCGAAATTGTCACGAGGGTTCCTGGAAAAACGGCAAAAGGCATGTGCTGTGATAGATCCTGGAGTAGAAAAAAGCAGAAGACTAGAAAGAGAGTGTGGGAGGGAAAGAGTTTAAGGTAGTCTTGCGAATAGCCTTCGCTTCACATAAGTTTTAGAGAAAGAGGGAATTGCATACAATTCTGAATGGTATATAAAACTGAAAAAATCAGGCATATTAAAGGTGCTAAAAACATTAACTTTACGTAATAATAATTCCAAAATGTTATTAACAAATTGATGAAATATAAAATTGTTCAACAAATCTCCCGGAAATCTAACTTTTTTTATGAAAATGATTCATTCGCTTTTCTGAATATCTATGCATTTTTTCCGATTTTTAAATTCACTTTGAATTTTGTTTTTTTTTATACGGGAAAAATGTGTAGAAAATCTCAAAATTTAAAGTGAATTAAAAAATCTGAAAAATTCATACCTATTCAGAAAAATGACCGAATCATTTTCATAAAAAAAGTTAAGTTTCCAAGAGATTCGTTGAACAATGTTATTTTTCATCAATTTTTTAATAACATTTTGAAATTATTATTATACGAAATTAATCTTTTCAGCACCTTTAATATGCTTGACCTTTTTCAGATTTTTATACCACCGAGTGGTGTTTGCAATTCCCTCTCATTTCACTGAAACTTATGCAAAGTGAACATTATTCGCAAAGATTACCTTAAAGGGCTGGACATAGGAACTGTGCAGTGTTGCATCTTGTGCCTCGAGATGCTGGTGGACAAAAAGTAAAGGAGGATACTTAATAGCGGACGCAACAGGAGCTCTGCATGGAAACGTATTAAGATAAATGAGAAATAAGGTCGCGTGAATAGGAAAAGGAACCTTTGTATAGGAAAGGAGTTTGGTGAGTGAGAAGGATCTTCGGTATTCGGTCTGGTGTATCGCTGCGTTGCCAGTGTTGCCAGTATTAAGGAATTAATTAGCCTAGTAATTGCTGTACTGTCCCGCCAAGCATGAGTTTCAGAGAAAATTTCCAACAGTTCTCGATGGAATAAAAATGTTTTTGTGAAGTAATAATGCCAATTTGTCATTAACAAATTGAAGACAAAAATTATTATTCAACAAATTACCAGGCAACTTAACTATTTTCCTTCATAAAAATAAATCCTTTATTTTTCTGAATACGCATGGATTTTTTCAGAATTGTTTGTAATCTTTGAAAATTGCGTTTTTTCACAGCTTGAACATAGAAAAAACGCGATTTTCAAAGATTACAAAAAATTCTGAAAAAATTCATACGTATTATGAAAAATAAACGAATTATTTTTACGAAGTTAAATTGCCGGGTAATTTGTTGAATAATAATTTTTATCTTCAATTTGTTAATGATAAATTGGAATTATTACTTCACAAAAATAATCTGTAGCACCTCCCATACACTTTATTTTTTTCAGATTTTTATCCCATCGAGAAGTGTTCGAAATTTTCTCTGAAACTCACGTCTGTCGAGACTGTACCGCAAGTACTACCTTAATAAGCAAAAAATGCATAGGACAGTAACAGAACCGCACCTTTCTCCATTTTGGCTAAGCGAACGGTAATTGTAGAAAAAAAAATAGAGCTCAAATTCAATTGTTACGAAGCGACCTGCATGAGAAAATTCGTTGAGTAATTTTGGCTTCGCGTTCGAGAGAACTCGACGAAATACCTCAAAACATTAATAACACGTGAATAATATTAAAAAATAAAATTTCATTTGTAAAAAGCTTTAAATTCCGGTATCAAATTCAAGTAAAGCCTGCGGCTGCATAGACCGCGTTCCTCGAAATAGTTCCGCCAGGTAATGCAAAAGGCGCGCCTAAAATAGCTCGTCTCACGAACATTCACGACTCCGAGTTTAAACGAAATTCCATCAAGATTTTATCGACGCTGAATTTATTTCACCGTTGTAATAATGCGCTCGTGTACGTACATGCCACGGAAGCCGCACAACCCCTTGTACGAGCCCGGCTCGGCATCTCGGGCTCGCCATGTAATTCCCGTTCCAGCGATATTTATATCGTCGTGTTGCAACGGAGAACGCCACTCGCGACCGAGGCTTTTCGCCTCGACGTTACGAAAATCGCTTATCCCGACTGCGCCCGCGATTCTCGAACGGAATCTTTCTCGATAAACGAAAAAGACGAGACGAAGAAACCGGGCGAATCGGCGGAGCGACGGACGAAGAGAGGGCCAAACACGCGAGACCAGGAAATGAGTTAAAGAAAGGTGGAAAAATAGTATTCCAGAGGAACGATACAGACAAAATTTCATCGAAGAAGAAAGACACATAGAAAATTACATTGCTGGCATATATCACTTTGCAAACATGACGTTATAATACAGTAATCGAGTTAAAATTATATAATTAATCGCGATAAAACAAAAAAAATATAAATTAGGTTAAGTGCATAATTTATGATAATTTTTTTATTATTAATGTGTTCGGTGATTATTGCACCAGATATTATAGACACGACATCGCATACATTTTTTCACACACTAATCGCGCACTAAACACCGACAACGTAAAAAAAAACGCGAATAGAAAACGCTACGATTATAAATAAATAACAATTCCAAGCTTCGCATGGGGCATTGGAAACTCGGCACAATCTCGGCTGCAGCGTTAAGTATGCGGCATCATTTGCGCTTGTACGTAGAAGTGGAGATCGCCGACGTGATTTTTCGATATGTCACCGCGAACTTTTAACCGGATTTCTCCAATTATGGTGTATTACCTTCAGTTCATACGTCCGCTCACAAATG
>JAPYZC010007547.1:0-11652 GCA_030522665.1 Ichneumoninae sp. A BG-2022a | reverse complement strand
AATGACTATAACTCGGAAATGGCTTGAGACAGCGAGCTGAAATTTGGTACACTAGTAGAGCGATCACGTCGCTTCGTTCAGTGCTATTTTCGTGAACATTGAGGCCCAACTGGAGATTTTATGCGATTATCAATTTTTTGGAAATTCTCTGTGGTTGCTCTAACTTGCTTACTTTTGTAGCAATCGTCCTAAAACTGCACATAAATATACTATTTTTATCAAAGACCTTTGGTATTGAATTTGGTCAAAATCCATCGAAATGGTAAGATTATATGGGATTTTGAGTTTTTTGAAAAATGACTAACAGTTGTCTAATTTGAGTAAACTTGAAGGTATCGATCTTAAATTTGAAACGGAAATGGACTAATACTGTACGATGTTTGGTATTAAATTTGGCGAAAATTAATCTAATCGTTAAAGTTTTATGAGATTTTGAAATTTTTTGTTTTTTTGGCAAAGTTGTATTTTTTGTCCGAAACGAGTTTATGTATCAAGTGTCGCTCTAGGAGTAAAATAATTCGGAGACTCGTCATCGGTGGGGGAAAAATACATCAGACGTGGCCACAAAACGGTGAATATTGGATAATTGGCTTAATAATTTAAAAAAAAAATCGTTTTCCAAAACCCTGTATTTTCGTTAATTGAAGTAGGTGCACGGATCTAATAAAGCGAATCGGCCAGTCGTTTTGCATAAAAGGCAAACACGACGTTGACGTTAAAACAAGTTGAAAATTGAAATTTTCATATGGCTTCCTCATAAAAGTTGAAAACGGAATCTTAAATTCCGTTTCAGAATAGATCAGATATTCACGCTTTCGTCTACTTCTTAACTATGGAAAAAAAAATTCGACGTCGAGAATAGAAAAAAAAGTTGAACATTGAAATTTTCATATGGCCCTCTCATAATGTTCCTTTATTTGCGAAGCTTCCTCTATGAGGAAGCCAACAATACAAAAAATGCTTCCTCATAGAAGAAGCTTCGCAAATAAAGGAACATTATGAGAAGGCCATATGAAAATTTCAATTTTCAACTTTTTTTTTCTATTCTCGACGTCCAATTTTTTTCCATAGTTAAGAAGTAGACGAAAGCGTGAATATCTGATCTATTTTGAAATGGAATTTAAGATTCCGAGCTACGTGACGAGAGTTCCTCGTTTGAATATCGCGAATCGAGCTTACACCGCAACAGTCGCTGGCTATTGTCTGCCATAAATTCTTATCTCCCGTTGAACTCTCGAGGTTTCCTACACACGATCCGGGTTGGTCGACGCGAGTGTGTGCGACGGTTCGCCAGTGTAGTTATAATTGATGCGGCTCGCGTACGAAGGCCTCTCGCGAACAATCCTCAATGGTCACGAAGCCCGCGCTCGCGCGGCTTCTTCGTTACTCGTCGAAGCAGCGGAGAAAGCAGCGGAGTTATTCGCCACAGTGAGCACGATTTTATTGTCAAAGGAACGAAAGCGGAGCGCCCCGTTGAGTCAGAGCGACTCGATTACTGGCAGCTAAAAATCTTACTGGCGTGTCGCATCGACGGGACAATGAACTCGACGGTACAGATGAAAGAAAATAAATAAATGAGCAGACAATTTTGCGGGTGGACTTCCGGTCGAAGAGTTAAATTTCCAAATCGGAAAGATCTAAGGTTTCTAAATTCCGCAGTCCACGGCGAGGCCGCGGAACGCCCGAGCCACGACAATCAGCTGGTATACGATAGAGTGGGGCAAAACGGACTACTTTATTTTTATTTTTTTTATTTCGCGGTCAATAAAAAGGAAAGTCTCAACTGAAATCGAGGCCCGGCTGACTTTCAGAACTTGGAGTTCGCTTGACATTCTGTCGTCGAGAAACTCGTATCGGGAACTCGATAGTGTAGATGAAATGAACTAAAAAATGACCAACCAATTTTTTGCACACTGAGAAAAATTAGTAGTAGGGCATTACACCCAGAAAATAAAATTATTTGCCGGCCACCGTTTATGTGATTTAAATAAATATTTATGTGTTAAATTTATGTGTTAAATTATTTAAATCAAGTAAATGGTTACTTAAGTGAAATACATATTTATTTAAATCAAATATTTTACTTAAACCAAATAAACAGTGGCCGTCAAATAATTTTTTTTCTGGCTGTAGGGCGCCACCTATGTCGGAAAGTCTCAAATTTTCCCAAGAATTTTTACCATAATGTCTACGATAAATTCTTATAAATCTGGTACTTCCTATTGATCACCAAATGTTTTAATTACGCTACCAAACACCATCAAACGACCACCAATCATATGGGACATATTGCAATTAAAAAAACTAAAGTACCGTCGCTAATTTAGAGCTGAAGTACTCAACTACAGCGCCACCTATACCAGAAAGACCCAAATTTTCCCAACATTTTTTTCATAATGTCTACGAAAAAAATCTTATAAATCCGGTACTTCCTGTCACAGGTCGCACCCTAATTCCCTATTACAATGTGCTATTACCTAATTCCCTATTACAGTAATATCTCTCAAACGATATACTCGAATTTACTAAATCCTTCTGTCACTGCATAGACTTCCGGTCGAAAAATTAGATTTTTAAATGGGAAAGATCTCCGGTTTCTAAATTCCGCAGTCCACAGCGAGGCCGCGGGACGCCCGAGCCACGACAACGTGCCGGTACACGACAGAGTGAGGCAAAACGGACTATTTTATTTTTTATTTCGCGGTCAATAAAAAGGAAAGTCTCATCTCAAGTCGAGGTATGGCAGGCTTTCAGAACTTAAAGTTCGCAAACCATTCTGTCGTCGAGAAACTCGTATCGCGGACTTGGTCCCCTGTCTTTTATTGTCTCTCGTCAATAACATTGTAATTACAATAGCATGTGCGATTGTCTTAATCGAATAACAGTCATCCGAGATGAGTCTCATTAGAAGCGAGTGGGAGTGCATCTTCACGGACCCGGAGATAATTAATCCGAGGGTCGTGGCGGAACATCGACGAGTTTAAAACGCATAAGGGCCTTGCAATGTCTCATTACTCGATGCATCACAACTACCGCTCGGTCCTCCTATTATTATTATTATTATTATTATTATTATTATTATTATTATTATTATTATTATTATTATTATTATTATTATTATTATTATTACTACTACTACTATTACTATTATTATTATTATTATTATTATTATTATTATTATTATTATGTGTTCACGCCAGCGCGAAGGACGCCTAGCACTTTCCGTCGCCTTCGTCCGGCGCCGTGTAAAATAAGGACAGACAGCTAGGAGAGAAGCGATACTCCGACAACGCCCGCGACAACGGAGCAGCTTCGACACCTACGCATTCGGTGCAGTTGGCGCGACGCGCGGCATATCTCGTTCGACGGAGAGACGCATCCGAGAGAATAAACTCGATCCCATGCCCTTTATGGAACGATGCGGCGTTTTGTTGTTGTCGTTTTTTTAAAGTTAGGTTTTCAATGGAAGCTACGAACGAGGTCAGACCGCGGCGAGCGAAACGAAGAGAAATAAATATAATTATCCGGAGCCCCGCGCGAATATTCATTGGCAGATATGCGGAACGTGTGTGCGTTTGTTCTGAGATGAAACACCCAGTTTCACACGTTTTTTTTTGTTTTTATCTATTTATTCTTTTATCGGTGAAAGAAAATTGTATAAAAAATTAAAAAGGATTTTCGGTAACGGTAAATCACCTGCAACGAATATAATAAATTACGTTCGACAAAATTTTATTATTTTCTTTTATCCAAGAAATGAAGAAAATTATATTAAAAAAAAATTGAACTCTCACAATTTTTTATATTCGGGGCCAGGATTTTTTTTGCACGATCCGAACACCGTTACGAACGATCGGTTGCGTGGGATTTTTAATACGATTTCTTTTTTACCGGTAAAAAAAATAGAATTATATACGTCGAAGCGCGGCGAGATACGCCCTTTTGCTTCGCAGCACTGGACATCGTGTGGCTGCGACGCATCGACGGGTTTTACGCCGGGTGAGCGGAGTCGCATGACGCCAATCCCGAAACCGAAACAAGCAGCATAGTTCTCGGTTTACGATGTACACACACGTACGGGGAACTTGTTGATTGGAGCTCGCGAGACCGCGCCACGTCAAGGTCTCCCTCGGGCGGTTTGTGTACTCCAGTAGCGGTAACAAACGCGCGTAAATAGGCCGAAAAAATAAATGTCTCGAGTACCGAGAAGTGAACGCGGAGAGAGATCGAGATAGATTAATAGATTTACGATCCATCCGCGAATAGAACGTTGGTGCGCGACGTTAAAGCATCAAGAAAATAGTACCTAATTAAAATGGTCTTTAAAAGGAAAAAAAAAAAAACAAAAACAAAAGAGAAGGAAAAAAATGGTAATGTGGGTCAGCGGTGATGCAGCCAAGTCGTGGTTCTACTTTTCAATCTTGAGTGGTTACGTATGCGTAATTGCTGCGATATTTTTTTTAATTTTTAATTTTTAATTTTTAATTTTTAATTTTTAATTTTTAATTTTTAATTTTTAATAATTTTTAATTTTTAATTTTTAATTTTTAATTTTTAATTTTTAATTTTTAATTTTTAATTTTTAATTTTTAATTTTTAATTTTTAATTTTTAATTTTCTACGGAACAACAAACGAAAAAAGGTAGAGAGCAGGATATATTATAATTGAACAAGGTTTACAAGCGCCGCCAACCTCGAGGACGCACAGCGGTGCCGAGAGAGCACCGAGTGATAAAAGCCAGCGAGGCTCGGAAGCGTGACCGTGACCGATTTCACCGACGCGCACGCGGGGGACACTCGACCGAAATTCCGTCGTCTCGGAGGCTTCGACGTGTGACCGAACGGCTGGTGGGCTCGTCCAGTTTATTCCCGTGCCGGCGTGCCGCTCGTCCTCGGGCATTATTATGTCTATTTTTTTTCTTCGGAGATTCGCGATTCCTACGCACAATGGACGGTGCGCTTTCTACACGGGCAGGTACGACCGCCCGGCGATTTACGTCGAGAGAAAAGGGCATCACGAACGAAATACGTGCGAAATAATATCCTGACTGGGTAATGCGGCTCTGAGAGCCGAACACGTCGTACCGAGAATAGAAAGTAACTTGCGGATTTTATTTTTAAAAATTCCAAACCCACCGTAATATCCAACAGAAGAATTTGCCCAAGAAAACAGGGCGATTTTCAGTATTTTTTTAAAGCGGGTATTAGAAGAACACGATTGAGATTTTACACACGGTTAGTATAAGGTGATACGAAGTTTGATTCTTTTTTGTTGAAAAATATCAATTAACAACAGACATTAACGGACATTAACAAAATCTCAAAATCTCAAAATCTAATCGTCCGATTATATTGAAATTTTGACAGACCCTTCATTATATTTTCTATGCAATGACCGGATGACTTTAAAAAAATATTAATTTTTTGTTAATAAAAAAGAGTAAGGTCGTTTGCGTTGTAAAAGATCGACCTTTTTTTCACCGAGTCATCATTTTCGCAATTTCTAAAATTTGTTTGAAGTATCCGATCAGTCGACAGTTTTATCGCTTTTCTAACAGTACAACTGTGTTTTTTTTATTGCAGATTAATGTAACGGCTGAAACTGTGTGAATCTGTGAATCTCTTTTATGTATTAACAATAAGTCCGTTGTTAATTGATATTTTTCAATAAAAAAAACTCCAACTTCATAATAACTTGTACTACCCCGTGTAAAAACCCAACCATGTCCTTTTAATACCCGCGTAATAAAAAATGTCGAAAATCTACCTGTTTTTTTGGACAAAATCCTTATGCCAATACCTTAACGTTTTATCGTGCTTTTTTAACGTTACTAATTTAAAAATAAAAGACAAAATAAAAACGTTGGTCGTTATTGTAATCATTACTCGAGTTACCCCGGAGCGCGCGAGGCTCGTTCTATACATAAAATATGAAAATCCCTTACGTCCGGAAATTCGAGTATCTTTAGACTCAGTAACAAAAAAAACCGCGATCTCAGCGTCGTGCTGTTTCAATGGCCAGCGCCGCGAAATGAAATACTATAAAACGTAGTAACGAAGGAAAAAAAAGAAAAGCATTAACAGCGAGAAATCTCTAATTACAGAACGGTGAACCGGGAGGAAAGCGAGAAACAGAGTTTACGACTTCCCGTTCCAGCAACGCGTGCACCAAGTTCGCCAGACGCATAATTATCCCGGGGAGTGTTGGTCCCCGCTTGACGCTCTATCCGCTCTATTTCGGGACCTCGCTTTACATCCCGCTGTCTTCATCGCGATGTATAAGTGCGAAAAAAGAAAAAAGTATCGAAACCAAGTTTATCCGCAGAATCGGAGTCTCGTTCGGTGAGCCGAGGAGTAAGGAATACATTTGCAAGATATTGAATGAAGGAAATCGAAGGCTCAAATATCGACGGATTCGTGACCGGGTCCGAGCGCAAAAGTGGCACGCGCTCGGTGACTGCGGTCGCTGGATGCGAACGAGCTCGTGAGAGCCGCAACGGGAGCCTCGATAGAGACCGAACCGGTTGATATTTATTATCAGACGTTCCCAATGAAAACCGCAGCGATCTACGAAAGGACGAGCAGCTCTACACAGTAAAAAATTAGTATATTATTCTGCGAGGGAGGGAAGTGCGCGATTTTCGCCGAGTGCCAAGTTTCACAGGAAGAGAACCAAAATCACAGGAGATGAAAATCCGCTTCCTCCCGTGTAGCATACGATACTTTTTTCGACTTCGTTGAGATAATCACGTCTCTTGTCGAAAAAGGGTAATATTTGCCAATGATCATTAATCCGTTTGGATTAATAGGGCTTCCAGACGCAGTAGTGAGCCTTACTACGCCCAAGATAGTAATGAAAGAGTACCGCGCATGCGCACAGGTTAATAATGATCATTGGTCAATAATAGACGATTTCCGCCTGTATTGCACGCAAAGAATGTGGTTATATTAGCGAAGTTGGGAAAAGTTAGTATATTTATTTATTAAAAAATAACAAAGATCTATCATGTTATTAAAATGTAATAGGGATTGGTTTCCCGTCTAACAATAAATAATTAAATACATATTAGGGAGAGAAGTGTGTGATTTTCGCCGAGTATGGAGTTTGCGAGGTTGAAGAAACTGAGCGTTGCGAAAATCCGCTCCTTTCCGTGTAGCAAGCGATACTTTTTTCGACTTTATTAAAACAACCACATTTCGTGCGTCGAAAAATCGTCATATTTGCCAATGATCATTAATCCGCTGGAAGTAATGGGACTTCTAGAGGAAGTAGTGAGCACCATTACGCCCTAGGTTGTACTGCGCATGCGCATAGGTTAATCATGATCATTCATCAATAATCGGCGATTTTCTGTCCGTATTGCACGCTAGGAATGCCGTTACTTTAGCGATAATCGGGAAAAAAGAATGTTACATTGAATAAACGTTTCTTGTCCCCATATTTAAAAAAAAATTTATTTTAGTTACTTTTACTATTTTTGTAAACAAGTAATGTATTAAATACAAAAATCTTTTGTTCCCGGGGCTATAATGAAAGAAGAATGCGCGAAGCGTCTCATGGCTGCAGATGATGCGTCTGGGCACAATGTAGCCGCGAAGAGGAGGTCTCCCTGCCCGAGAGGAGAGTTTCGCGATCGCCCACGAGCTTAGACGATATTTTTCCGGCACTCGCCGTGCCGTGAACGCATGTACTCGGGATACTTATAGGAGAGAACTCGCGCAGCCTTCCCCCGCGCGATGATTCATTCCTCGCCGGGGCCCCGAGTGCCAGCGGCCAGCAGTCATTCTCCTCCGCGTGTTGTTTTTCATTGCGTCATGTATTATCGTAATTGCCGTTCAGCAGTTGACTCTGCATTGTGCGCTACACAACGAGCGTAAAATGTTTTAGACCGATACCGAACCGACGGACGATTAGCGCGTTTTTTCGGCGCGGGCGATTCGCAAAGTCGAAGATTCAAAATGGCCGACATCGAACAGCTGTTCGGCGAAGTATCCTTGACAATTAAAGCGCCGCTTAGGTGTCGCAGTCGCTGTCGAAATAAATTGTCGGGACTCGAACGTACTCGGAAGGATTAAGTCATCGCGTCTCGAATGGAAAGCGGCTTTCCCGTAGCGGAAAGTCCTATATTTTAGTCCCGTAAAACACAAATTCTTGTGCAACTCTGCCGGTAACCGTCTCATATACTTCGGCGTCGTTCCAGTCTAACGGAACGCCGAGTCTCGCCGTTATCTAGAATTCGTGTCGAGTCGAACGGAAATCTTCCAGACCATCACCTCAGTCTCTATCACTATCTTTCTTATGCGCTCCTTGGATCTCTTTTCTCTCATATGCGACTGTGTGCATACAGGCTCTTTTTTATCTTTCTCTTCGCGATCACTCCCCCCACCCCGCTCTTCCGATTCCACAAATACTCGCGGATTCGTACTTGAGCGCAGTGTTCCATTTTTTAGTCTCCTTTTTTTATTTTTTTTAATACACGTAAAACACATTTGGGTTAAGGTCTTCGGCGCGCGAGCGATTGACTGGCTTCGTCTCTACGGGTACTAAATATTAAAATCTCTTCAAGGTCAGACCAGTCCGAGGAACGCGCTCGACAATAATATATCTCGCTGGACTGAAAGGATTTACGTACATTCGGTTTCGAGTTTAAAAAATAATGTAACTCGGATAAATAAATATTGTAGTATAAAAAAACGAAGTTTATTTCGCGCGATCTGTGTCGCAGCGACCGTTCGGCACCTGCTCATTAGTGAGTTGAATAAAACCCGTGAAGGTTTTATTGTTCTCGTCGCGGATTGCGCAATCGATTGGTACTCTCCGTACAGACCGGAAGTAACCGAGCGACACGGTTCTGGCGCCTTCTGTTAGCTATTAAATCTCGGATTTTACGACGCGACACTGTATTTCATCGGCTCGAGTTTAATCCCGCTTCGAGATCGTCACGAACGCGAGGGAGACGAGCAAATATCGATAACCACTGGGTCACGCGTGTTACGCACGTCTACGCTAATTAAACGCAGCCTACCGATGCCTACGTTTGTTCGCGCTCAGGAGACTCTTTAAAATCATCGGAATTCTCCGGGGCTTTACGAGAGATACCTCATTAAGATATTGCATTGACATGCAATATCTCTATCATTCTGGAACTAAAAATTTTATCTAAAGAAAATGCATGGATCTATGGATTTTAAAAAATGTATAAAAAATTGATGGATCCACGAAGCTGGAAAAGATGAATGAATCCATAGATCTAAAAAAAAATCGACGAATTTATGGATCTACAAAAAATCAATGGATCCATGAATTAAAAAAAAATGGATGGATCCATGAAGCTACAAAAAATCAATGAATCCATAGATCTAGAAACATTTGATGAATCCATTGATCTAAAAAAAAATGGATGGATCCATACATATAAAAAAATGGATGGAACCCTGGATCTAAAATAATGAATGGCTACATGGATCTAAAAAAAATCGATCCATAGATCTAAAAACATCTACAGATTGGGCGACAACGATTGTGATATTTTCAGCCACTGATCTATCTAAATCCTTGATATTCTACTATCAACAATTATTTACGAGTACAAACACTGCATAATTCATACAAAACCTCTCCTTCACAGAATACACAAATTGTTTTGCATCTATTCAGTGACGAACGCAAATTCCATGCATCATGATGCAGCCAGCAAACAAGCAAACTACGTCCACCGGATTAAAAAAACAGACGTTGTTTATCAAAGTTATCCGTCGAGCGTTCCGACTCATCGTACCTTTATTATTTTGTACTTCTTCTTGGTCGCTTGATTAAGATCCTCGTGAACTTTGTCCAGCAGCCACAGTAGAAATTCCTGAGCGTCGTGCTGCAGATTGCCTCTGTACTGGCTGCCGTACTTGTCGACGACGCTCTTGAAGGCAGTGCTCATTTCGGGGTCGTACTGGCAGCTCCATATAGCCTTGAGCAACAGCGCAAGCTGTTCGGTTATCTCGCCCTTCGTGCCGTACTTCTTCGAGTTAAGCTTGTTCCTTCTCGACAGATCGACCTTGTACTGGTCGAGAACAAAGTACTCGGCGAGAATGTCGGTGTGCGACAGGCACTGTAGAACGGCGTTCATGAAACACGTGTTACCGTGATTCCTCAGTCCAATAACACCCGGAACTCGATCGGGCGGTATGTGAGCCGGCCTGGGCGGAGGTACGCGAATGTCGTTCGCGCTGGACGCGAGATCGGCTCTGTTAGACGTTTTGTGAGACGGCACACCGACGCTCGATATGTGCTGAACCACTCTGCTGATAAATTTCTTCCACGACGGTCGTCGAAAGACCTTCTTGCTGCTACTGCGCTGATCGTTTATGCTCCCGCCGTGGGACTTTTGTCCGGCGAGCAACGGCACAGAGTTCTGTTCGTTCTGCATGTTGTTGCGAATGTTTTCCCTACCGCCCGCCGACGTATTGTTGTCTCTCGCGTCCCGCTGATTCTGCTGCTGATTCTTCGTGCGCCTCTTCGACATTCTCGAGGCGCTGAGGAAAGGATTTTTCGGCAGGGTGAACGTACGCTTCAGACGCGAGTTGTTGTATTGCTCCCGAGTGCTGGAGCGAGTCTCGGTTCTAACCTCATCGACGCCCAGATCACCGTCGGACACGGATTTCATAACCGTGGCGGTGAATCCCTCGACGCTGCTCATCGCCGGCGTCACGGCGCTCTCTTGCAACACACGCACCGCGGCGATTCTCGGTGGGGCCCTCTCGAACACACTCGCGCGTCTGCTCACATCACGGAACTCTTTTGACACCCGTTCCTCTTTCTTGTTCTTACGTTTTTTATTTTAGTAACTTCTCAACCGCGGAATTCGTTTTACATGCCGTTTTATTTGTTACATCGAGACGAGGTGATAGAGCGGAGAGACTGCGACAACACTTTCGCGCGACACGGCAGCCATTTGCCTTTTGCAGGGGCTTCCACGATTACGTTCTCGGAGGCTCGAGTACGCACGCCCGCGACGCCGCACTCGGGACGCGGCGAAACCTCGAACTACCCGGGACAAGCACGCACCGTCTGGCGTACGGAACGCGAGACACTCTCGAGAGGAGACGCTTACCTACACGCAACGACAGCGATGTTGTACTTATCTGTCGTCGAGCTTTGTGTGAACCGTGACGCGGATAAAGGTGGGATCTTTGTGCGTGTGTTCTCGACGTGAGCTCGGATAGTTGCGTGAAATCAGTGAAAGATTCGAGATCAGTGAGAAACGAAATACATCCGTCAGGTAACAGTACCAATACTCGAACACGTCTCAGTCGTCGAAGACTCCTATGCAGATTTGATTTACATACTTATCTTCAGTATTGTTTCAGGTAAACATAATTTTTTCGTTAATTTCATTAGGAAATGGCAAAGAAATTTTTTAGCTAATACGCAGTAGTTCATTTCGTACATCAGAATTCTCGAAATCTATGATAGTCCGAAACATTGGGACATACAGTGTGCGAATACATAGGGACGTGCCCAAAAACCGTGTCCTGGGACCGGCACTGGACTCTCTTGTTCCCAGTAAGAAAATCGTGCCGTAACATTCGACCCGCCATAATGGCACAATGCAGACATGTATGTCCGCATGCGATGATATTGTGACGGCACGGCGTTTT
>JAPYZC010007543.1:0-10163 GCA_030522665.1 Ichneumoninae sp. A BG-2022a | reverse complement strand
AAAATTGCAACACACATGTGTTTGAAATTTCAGAAACTGTTTATGTAAAAAAGCTTCCAATACCGTTCATTAATTTTCAAACAAATTTTTTTTACAGTGTACTTAAATGAAATAAATATTTATTTGAATCAAATGAATATTTTACTTAATCTTAATAAACGGTGGCCGTCAAATAAATTTTTTTTCTGGGTGCAATTACACCGGAAAATTAGAGATTTATACTTTTGAGGTTTTCGTCTCCGTCGCTCGGTGCTTCGGAAGATTGAGAACTGGCCGGTAGCTCGGTGTAGTGAATAAAGCGCCACGGAGAATGGACCAAAGGACACCCGAAGACCCTTGAGAGCAGCGAGCCAGATACAGTCGCGATCTTACTGCTATATCCGAGTGTGACGTAAAAAGCGCCTCGGGGTTTGCTGCTGCTGCTGGTGGTGCTGGCGAGAAAAAAGAAGGTTGGAGGATGGTGAGGAGACGCTTATTCGAGGCGACAGGAGCTGAGTGACCGAGTCAAGTCGATCGTGCAGCTTGGTTACAGTCCGTTTGATGCAATAAAAAGGGCAAGGCTCGCGTCCACTCTTGTCACTTTCAGTCGTGGCAGTATTAACCGGGCGCACACCCTCGCCGGCTTCTTCTCTTCGGTTACTCAACGACACGATGTACAGTGGCCTGATAATCATATCCTGGAAAAAAATGGTTGTAGACGATGATCTATAATTATCATAGTTGATCTCTTAGTTTGAACTTAAGATCGCTCTTGGGATCGAAATTAGGATCGAAGTTTGACCCGAACTTCGTTGCGTTCTTAAGATCTATTGTAAGTTCGAACTTGAGACCGAACCGCAGTTTGATCTTGATCTCGTGCTTAAGTTTGATTGTCGTTCGAGTTCAATCTTAAGTTCGAACTTAAGATTCTGACCTGCATCCGAAATGCTGTTAACTTTGAGCACACTATATCGTCAGGAATAGGTGACCTGGCGAAAGAAATTCTTGAATATATTTCTATGGAATGATGCTGGATCCTGACCAAAAAAATGGCTGTTGACAATGATATATGGCTCCGTCCATATATCATTGATTTACGTGTTAATCGAGGTGGGCCATATTCACCACTTTTACCCTATTCTCCTGAAGACAAGGTTCAGAATCAGGTCATTATTATTATATCGAGTCCGAATCTATCTTGCCGTGCTCGAGAATCGATTGCAGTTCCATGAACTTCGAATCAATAAATCAGTTCAAATGAATCACATGATCTCCTTGTGACAAGGTTCACATTTATTTCTCCAGATGCAGATTGTAAAGTTACAAACTTACCTTCTCCAACCTGAAATAACAATAATAACCATTATCATGATTATATCGAGTCCGAACCTATCTTGCCGTGCTCGAGCATCGATTGCAGTTCCATGAACTTGGAATCAATAAATCAGTTCAAATGAATCACATGTTCTCCTTGTGACAAGGTTCACATTTATTTCTCCACATGCAGACTCTAAAGTTACAAACTTACCTTCTCCAACCTGAAATAACAATAATAACCATTATCATGATTATATCGAGCCCGAATCTATCTTGCCGTGCTCGAGCATCGGTTGCAGTTCCATGATCTTGGAATCAATAAATCAGTTCAAATGAATGACATGTTCTCCTTGTGACAAGGTTCACATTTATTTCTCTAGATGCAGATTGTAAAGTTACAAACCTACCTTCTCCAAACTGAAATAATGATAATAACCATTATTATTATATCAAGTCCGAATCTATCCTGCCGTGCTCGAGCATCGATTGCAGTTCCATGAACTTGGAATCAATAAATCAGTTCAAATGAACCACATGCTCACCTGAAGACAAGGTTCACATTTATTTCTCCAGATGCAGATTCTAAAGTTACAAACTTACCTTCACCACCCTGAAATAACAATAATAACCATTATTATGATTATATCGAGTCCGAATCTATCTTGCCGTGCTCGAGGATCGATTGCAGTTCCGCCGCGAAGGAAACCCTTCCGCGAGTGTACCCACACAATGACGCAGTCTACATCATCGTATACCGATATAATCCCAGAACTGATCAGATTAAATGTCGCCGGCCGGAGAGAGAGAACGCACTCGCGGTGACGAGCCCGGTGAACGGCAACAAACTCCACTCGTAGGACACCACCCCCCGGATGAAAGAGGCTCAAGTGCACAGCGCCGTAAAATAACATTGTCCCCGTGGCGAACCGCGACTGTTGGCCGTTGCGAAACAAACCGCTTGACACGGGTTGGTGCGGTTCCCGACGGGCAGCGTAACCACGGTCTTATAGCCCACCGTCGCTGATGCTCGAGCTGACCCCGGGCGACCCGTCTTCTTTATTTTCGACCCATGGGCCCGGCGCTCGTCGAGCCTTCGCCACGGATGAAATCCCTCTATCTTTCTCTATCTACTTAACGTTAAGTATGATCGCGCACAACTCGCGCCCGGCCCGGACGAGCTCACCCTCGAACTCGTCCAGGCTCCGCTCCGCCGTCACCGACAGAGCGTACACGCCCAGAAAACCACCCCGCTACTCTTGGACGGAACGTTGTACACATCGTGTATACACGGCACTGTGTAGAATGGTCTCCGCTCGGGTGTGGGTGTGGGTGTACGTGTACATCGCGAGGTTCGATGCTGCCGAAGAGATTACGGCTGTGGTGCAATATTAAGCGGCAAGGCGCGCCAGAGCGAACTCACCGGGGTATGCTATCCCTGCGCCGGGGCTCTGTAAAAAGACGATTCCGACGGCTACCGGATTACCGGACGCTGCGCTTTCTGCTCTAACCACCGCGCTTTCCGTGAAATTGATACGAGGCTTTTGTTTTTTTCGACGGGGCTCGCGACGGACATTGCTGTTTTTCGTTCCGGCGCAAGTTTTCTGGGGCGTTGGAGTTGAGGCGATGATGTTAGCGTTCAAAAGTGGGGAGAAAGGAAAATTGTAATGTGATGAGAGGATGGAAAGGCACAATTTTGCATGTGTATAATCATAGATGAAAAAGACAGTTGTAGTTTCCGTGAAATTGATACGAGGCTTTTGTTTTTTTCGACGGGGCTCGCGACGGACATTGCTGTTTTTCGTTCCGGCGCAAGTTTTCTGGGGCGTTGGAGTGGAGGCGATGATGTTAGCGTTCAAAGGTGGGGAGAAAGGAAAATTGGAATGTGATGAGAGGATGGAAATGCACAATTTTGCACGTCTATAATCGTAGAGAAAAATACAGTTGTAGTTTGGATAATATTGAACATTATTACTGGACTCTGCACTTTCTGGTCTAACCACCGCGTTGTTCTGGAAATTGATACGAGGTTTTTGTTTTTTGAATCGACTTGTCACAGACATTGTTGTTTTTCTTTCCGGCGCAAGTTTTCTGGGGCGTCGGGGTGGAGGAATCTGGATAAAATGCGGGCGATGATGTTAGCGTTCAAAGGTGGCGAAAAAGGAAAATTGAAATATAATGAGAGGGTGGAAATGTAAGTTTTGCACGTTTATAATCGTAGATAAAAAAGACAGTTGAGGTTCGGGTAATATTACATTTGTAGTTCGGATAATATTAGAAATAATAGCAACGCGTAGAAAAACAGGCATTCTCTGATCGAACGTGTCGTTCGCAACCCACGTGGCAACCGTCTGAAGGGAAAAAAGGGTTCAAATAGAAATGGTGCTGAACCTGAATATAATAACAGGATGGAAATGCACAATTTGTCAGGTCCACAATCGTAAAAAGAAAAACAATTGTAGTTTGGATAATATTAAAAATAATAACGACACGTAGAGAAACAGACATTCTCTGATCGCACGTGTCGTTCGGAACCCTCTTCGCTCGTGTAACTGCAGAAGGTAGTTCACGCTATTTCGCAAGGCGTATCGTATCTACCTGTTACTCAGTCGACACACGTACGACGGTTTATCTAAATATTGTTTTAAACAACAGCAGCAAAATGTACAAAAGGGGTGGCGGTCGAGGGCGTATCAGTCGCTAATCAGTCGCGTGGGAAACATTAATCCCCGTTCACTTTTCCAACTTATAATCGCGGCGGAGCCCCGCCGTAGACGCGGATTACACCCACCTCGCTGGTATTTTAGTTACCGCCGTTTCAGGGAAGATTCAATTTATGGGAAAATTTTTTCGCTCCAGAGGTTCAAACTAATTCGGTTTTCTTTCGTTATTGTGAAAGTAAAGACGAAAGAAGATATTGAAATGACAGAGGGACGGGACTCGAGGGTGGCGGAAAGAAAATCGACCCCCTCCCGATTCCCTCAATGTCGAGCGTGAGGAAGAAAAGCTTCAATTTTTATCGGCAGATACGCATATATTTTCGCATCCGAATTTGAACGGGCCATGGGAATATTGTAATTTGCATCGCAGACGGGTGCGATGAAAAGACCTCTCCGGTCTGGATCGATGGAGGAGCCGGGGCACGAGCGGAAAATGCTTTTCGAAAAACAGGGAGGAACGGAAACTCGCCGATGAGAAATATGTACGCGGTGTACCGGGCGATGTTCAACCAGAGTGGCCAAAGTGTAACGACTGAAGAGCGACAGCGAGATCAGAGCCAAGAACAGAAGATAAAACCGTATTCTCGCGTTACGCAATCGCGGGACAAGATGGGATTTCCGAAATTATAGATTTTTTAAAATTATTAACTTAAAATTAAAGCTAAAATTAAGTTAAAAATTAAGTTAAAGTTAATTAAGTAATTAAGTAAAGTTAATTAAGTAAAGTTAGTAGGTTAACTTACTAGTAAATTAGTAAGTTTTCTTACTAGTAAATTAGTAGGTTTATTTACTAGTAAATTAGTAAGTTTACTTACTAGTAAATTAGTAGGTTTATTTACTAGTAAATTAGTAAGTTTACTTACTAGTAAATTAGTAAGTTTATTGAGCAATATTTTGCTCAATAAAATTGCTTATATAACTTATTGATTTTTGCTATCAAAATTAATTTTTTTTTCAGTATCGGATTATTGAGATTGCTCAACGATTAACGATTTATTTACAAGCCGTTTCAAACGATAACAGAATTTACTAAATTAATTTAAATTAGAAGTATCGTCATGTAGCGAATTTAGGTGCTACATTTTCCCTCAACTTATTTTATCGCCCGAGCACTGTACAAGTGTGCACGGTATATCCATGCGATATATCCACAGCGCCGATAACGCATTGCTCCTGCATTCCCGTTAACCGACCGATATAGACGAACCCGTAAAGCGTCGAAAAATTTTTTAATAGAGAGAAACACTCAGCAGCGAGAGCAGCGCGGAGGAGAGACCGGGAATATATCGTCGCCTTCCGGAGCGACAACGCCAACACGGCGTTTTACTAATAACCCACCCACCGTGAGCGTCGCGATACCCCAAGTGAACCGTGGAATATTATAATTGATTTATAGGCGACGTACGTGCGCGCACGCGGGTTCGGATTTATCAGAAATCCACGCGACTCCGGGGGCCACGACACTTTGCCATCCGACGAAACGAGCCCCGTTCCCGCGTCCGAGCCTCGTATTGCCGGCCTCGGAATTCCGGAATCCGACAACGCGCCTGAATAATAATCCAAACAATCGACAGCGACAGAGTCATCGTCATTAAACAGAATCGCCAATGGTCCAGAAGCGAAACGGGGCATCAAGCGAAATTACGCAAACACGGAAACGCCCGATGATGTTGGAATTTTTTTGTTTCGCCTCGTATAATCATCTCTGATTTTGCCCTCGATTGAATAGGGAAATCGGATGCGTTTCGGGCGGAGGGCGACGCTTCGATGGAGGGTCGCTCCATCGAACTTCCGGCAATGGGTCCGCGGCGATCGTCGGGAATTGCGATGGAGTGAGCGAAAACGAGACGCGTTATACACACCGCTCGCAAACACGCTCGCGCTGCGGTACGAGAAAGGGTTCGTGATAAATTCAAATTCACCGGGGGTTGCCCGCTGCCGCAATCTGTGATTCAGCGCCATTAACCACAGAATTCGCTTGAAGAACGAGACTCTGTCTTTCTCACGCTGCGCGCCCGGGGACTTTCACCTAAGTTGGCACATCCGCGAGTGTTACGGTTACTCCAGATACTCGCGGCTTCGCCCAAAGCTGCGGACGAGGAAGAGGGAAAAGTGATCGCTTAGCTTTCGACATTCCTTGTTAGCTTCGGCGTGATTAATTGGCTGATCGGGAGAGCCGATGGTACCGCAAGTTCCCGATGCTGCGAGGAACCAATAAAATTGGCTAGAAGATGTTCGATATTGAAACCGCTCGCTTTGGTTTTTAAATCCGCAATTTGATGTAAAAAAATAGGGTAAAAGTGGTGAATATGGCCCACATCGATTAACACGCAAATCAATGATATATGGACCGGGCCATATTCCCCGCTTTTACCCTAAGCATGGAAGTCGACATGTAAAACCCATTTTGGGATCATATGGACGGCAGTAATTAAGAGACAGATTTGTATTATGCATTCATATTTAGGACTTTCACCTAAGTTGGCACATCGGCGAGTTTTACGGTTGCTCCAGATGTTCCCAGCTTCGCCCAAAGCTGCGGACGAAGAAGAGGGAAAAGTGATCACTTAGCTTTCCATATTCCTCATTAGCTTCGGCGTGACTAATTGGCGAATCGGGACAGTCGATGGTACCAAAAGTTTTCAATGCTGCGAGGAAACAATAAAATTGGCTAAAGGCGATTCGATATTTAAACCGCTCATTTTTCTTGATGTAGATGTTGAACTGCGGCGAATGGTTTTTAAATCCGCAGTTTGACATAAAAAATAAACATGGAAGTCGACATGTTAAAACCCATATTGGGATCATATGGATGGCAGTAATTAAGAGAGATTTGTATTATACATTTATATTTAGGACTTTCACCTAAGTTGGCACATCCGCGAGTATTATGATTACTCCAGATGTTCCCAACTTCGCCCAAAGCTGCGAACGAAGTAAAGAGAAAAGTGATCACTTAGCTTTCCATATTCCTCATTAGCTTCGGCGTGACTAATTGTCGAATCGGGACAGTCGATGGTACCACAAGTTTCCAATGCGGCGAGGAAGCAATAAAATTGGCTAAAACGAGATTCGATATTTAAAACGCTCGTTTTATTCTGATGTGGATTTTGAACTGCGACGAATGATTTTTTTAATTCACAATTTGATACAGAAAAAAACCAAAGTTTACTGTTTGGGGAAGCAAAAATAAGGATGTAGATCGACATATAGACCCTATTTCGGGATCATATGGACCGCAGTAATTAATAGTGATTTGTATTATGCATTCATGCGAGCCCGAATGTAGATTCGATATTAAAGCGATGACCTGCCCCGGCAACGATGCCAGAGAATCTGGCACGAGAATCTTCTACGGGCGCGCACATCCGCCCGCGGCAATACTGTCGTCGTAAATTTCTCCCGATATAAAAATCTAAGTACCCTCCGAAACAAAATGGAACTATTCCCGACCCCGGGCTTTATGGATTATTCAGAGTTTTTTTTTAACTGCTTCTAGACGCGCATAGTTTCCAGGACATAAAATCTTTCAAGGATTATCCGACTACGAACTCGAGGAGGTTCGTACGTTTGTTGTTCGTCTGGGTATCTAAGTACATATGCGCCCCGAATTAAGTTCGGTGAATATGTAGCAGTGACTTTTTATGCGTGCATAAAATTTCGTCTCGAGTTGTGCAAAGTTTTCTCGTCAAAATCGAACGAGGAAAAATATTAAGTGAAATGTATTCATTAGCCTTTCTCGACTCGTCTGCTGATCGTGATTTTCACCTCATTTCCTTGATTCCGCGAATTACCAAGTTTCACAATGACACGAAAGTCCGTCTCGACGTCGCGAGGCGCTTCGCCTTCGCTCCGGCGTTGTTCAATCGCGAAAATGAGAATAAAGCATCGTGCGATAATATTGATTCGTACAACGGTGGGACGAGAGAAAAAGAAGATTTCTAGGAGGGCTTGATTTATATCGTCTCGATATTATCCGCGAGTCTCAGTGTTTCTTAATTCGAGGTTTCTCCGGCGCGACTTCCCTCGTCCTCCGTCTCACTTTCATTCTGTTTCTATGTTCGCATTTCTAGTGCCCCGCGCAGTCGAATCCACGTTGTGGCGGGGTAATTCGATTTCTCGGCGAATCGCTCGGAAGTAAATCAGGGTATAGGTCCTGTAGTGGGTTTCAGAAATGCGAGGGTATTAATAACGAACCCCAACCAAATGAGAACAACGAGAAACGAATTCCACTAACTTAAAGTATTTTGTGGTGGCTTTTTTCGGAACTTTGCATGTGACAAATGATGATAAAATCTGGCTTAAAATTGCAACTGTACATCCACCGAATTTTCCTCGCAAGTCTTTCCTAATTTTTATCCATATTTGGACCTCTTACCTGACTCACAGTTAAACTACACGGTTTGGAAATGCAAGCGTGGAAAATCCGCATGTTCGATTTCTCGCCGAATCGACCGCAAGTCAGCCAGGATGCTGTAGTCAGTTTCAGAAATAATCGGGTATTAATAACCAAGTTCAACCAAATGAGAACAACGAGCAACGAATTCCACTAACATAAAGTATTTTGTGGTTGCTTTTTTTTTACTTTGCATGTGGCAAATGATGATAAAATCTAGCCAAGAATTGCAACTCTACAACCACCGAATCTTCTAAACAAGTCTTTGATCTTTGACGAATTCGGGCATCCGAAAATTATTGGAAAATGGCGTTTTGCCCAAAAACCCCGTTTTGCCCCGTTGCCCCATTTTGCCCCGCTCTACCCTATATTATGGTGGATGTTTTTTTACTTTGCATGTGTCAAACGCCAATAAAACCTCCACAACCGAATACCACCGAGTTTTGTTCGCAAGTCACTCCCAATTTCTATCCACATTGGACCTTTCGCCTCGCCCGAACTCGAGCCATCCGATCTGTAAAGACCAGCGTGGAAATGCCGCATGTTCCCGCAGATACGAAACAGAACGAGAGGAGCAGCGAAGTGGCACGAGGAGAGACATCGGCAAGCCTTGATGCGTCATATCGAAATACGGCTCGTAAGTTTTTATTCCGTTCGCGGTGGTACTCGTGTATATCGCCGATACCCGCGAACGGCGGTGTATGCGATGAGACAGGGCTTTATGGAACACTGGGGCCGGAGCTCCCGCCTGCTCGATACTTCTGCCGACTCCATTTGTACATATATAAAAAAGAGGAGCACTCGCTGCGGTGAGCTGATAACAAAAAGGTAAAGGCGCCGGTCGTTGATGGCGTTTAGGTTGCGGAACATCCACTTTGCCATGTAAATCCGAGGGATATTTTTTCGTCTCGCAACGTCCGAGAGACCCGGAGTTTGGACCCGGGTCTCCCGAAGAATCGGACAAATGTACTATCGATTACATCTCGAGTCGGGCCGACCGGATTGCTCGCTACCGGCGCGCTCTCAATTTATATTTTATCTTATGATAATTTTTTCCCTCATTCTCCGAGAGCGACCCGGCGCATCCCTTCGGATAGTTCGCACTTCCTGCCCCCGAGGAGCCACGACCCTCCGACGGAAACTGCAGCCGGACCGGCATTTTTCCTTTCTTTCCCTCCTTTCGTATTCCGGTGAGGGGCGATAGTCGGAAAACGATTTGACCAACTTTGACGCAACCCTCGCTCCCATCCTCTCTCCTCGAACGCAAATACAACCGATGACACGTCCGGCGGTAGGGGAGACCGGGGACAAAAGCAACACGGGTCAATTGTAACAAGCGGCCGCGCAACGCTGCGCATGATCGGACACATCGGATATGAAGTGGACAAGACAAATTCGGGCAAGAATTGCAAACACTTCCCAATGTTATAAAAATCTGAAAAAATTAATACTTATTATAGGCATTGAAAAGAGTAATTTTACATAATAATAATTTCAAAATCTTATTAACAAATTGTTGAAAAAAATTGTTCATCAAAATATGTGGTAACTCAACTTTTTTTTTTAATGAAAATGATTCGTTCACTTTTCGGAATACGTATGATCTTTTTCAGATTTTTATCTTTATTTTAACTTTTGCACATTTTCCCATGTACAAAACAAGAAAAATCAAAATAAAGATAAAAATCTGAAAAAATTCATACGTATTCCGAAAAATGAACGAATCATTTTTATAAAAAAAAAAGTTGAGTTAC